>OVBE01005533.1:3417-21551 GCA_900406425.1 Iberis pinnata | reverse complement strand
TATGGGAACAAATGACAGAGAAGCCAAAAAAATATATATTTGTGGGTTAAAACTAACGGATTAAAGAGGGAAGTACATTTGAGGAATATAAGTTAGTATTATTGTTGGTATTTGGGAGTATTTAAATCGACGGCTAGATCTGCCGCAAAATCGGTGCTAAATTTGTAGGTATATTCAAAAAGATGCAAATTAACCATTTGTACTTGTTGTGTTTGAATACACTAATCGATATATCAGTAGTATGTTATGTAGATGTATGAATTTTGTCAAGTCTTATCTGTTACAGTTTCTGGGATATGCCAATCACAAAGCTTGATGTCAGAGAAGATGCGTCACACATGATTGAAAGCATAGAGCAAGAATGAGAGATGAAGAAAGAACTATTTTATTGATTCATTGCTTAATTACAATCTATGTTACAATCATTTGCTTTTATAGCTCAAGAGTTCTATTTCTCTTGGTAGCCCTAATAAACCTGTCACAATCTTATTCCTCAGCTAATAATTGATATTTGTTCTATTGGGATAGTTGTATCCTGAGTTTCCTTTTGCTTTTGCTGCAAAGAATTTGTTGGTCACGTTCTCTGTTGTTTTTTTTTTTTTTTTGCAGGATGTAGAAGATGAAGTCAAAAGTCTGTGTGCTTACTGAAGTGTTGCGTTTTGGATTGAAGCTATTGGAGTTGGGCTCAATTGATTCTTCATTTGGGCTTGTTGCTTTGTTCGACTTGAAACCCACTTTGAGAGGTGAAGACTCTTCCTGAGCCAGAGTCTTATCACTATCACTTATACTCCCCTTCAAACTTGGTGTCGGAGAAGCTAACATCGCCGGAGTTGCAGAGAGAGATGATTGAAGGTAATCCACAGCAAGTGCAACCCCCTCCCTTAGAGAACAAAACGGAGTGTATGGCAGTTATTTCGTAAAGATATCGGCGATCTAGAGTTGATTTGGTATGTTAGTGACAGTAAGAGCTCCAAGTGCAACCCGCTCCCTAACGTAATGAAAATCAGTATCAAAGTGCTTACTACGCTTGTGCAGAGCTGGATTGGCAGTCATGTATACGGATGATTGGTTATCACAGTATAGCTCAGGAATCTTCTCTTGAGGTATGCCTAATTCCTTCATCAAGTAGTTTAACCAGGTAATGTCTGATGTTGTTTCTGATAAAGGTGCGGTATTCTGCTTCGGTTGAGCTCTTCGAAACTGTGGAGGGTTTGGATGAAGACCAAGAGATTTTGTTATTGCTCAGAAAGGTACAAAATCCTCCCATAGATCTTCTTGTTTGTTTACACCCGGCCCAGTCAGAATCACTATAGGCTATGAGTGAAAAATTTGTTGCTTTGTTGAATGATATACCCATGGTAGTTGTTCCTTTTAGATAGCGCAGTATTCTTTTTAACAGTTTGAAGTATGAAACTGAAGCTTGCCAGCTAAACAACAAAAGTAGGTGGGGTTTGGAAAGTCTTCAGATTGTTCCTGATCTTTATCATGGTGCAAAGGAAGAGGTGTAGGACTAAGTACACAGTCCTGCATCCCAGACAAGGTTAGTAAGTCCTCTGTGTACTTTTGTTAGGACAAGAAAAGACTTGTTGAATGGTAGTGTGCTTGAATTCCTAGAATGTAGTGTAGTTTTCCAAAATCTTTCATTTTGAACTCCTTTTGCATTTCTTGAAGTAGACTTGATATTAGTGTTCTGTTGTTCCTTGTTAGAACCATATCATCTACATATAGGAGTAGCATTATAACATCAGTATTCTGCATATAAATGAATATATATCGGTCTCCTTTACTGCATGTGAAACCATATTCTATCATGTAAGTGCTGAATCTGTCAAAATATGCTTTAGGAGATTGTTTTAACCCATAGAGTGACTTGTGTAGCTTGCGCACATGAGTAGGTTTTGTTTTATCAATGAAACCTGAAGGCTGCTTCATATAAACATACTTTGTTAAGTTCCCATGTAGAAAATCGTTTTTCACATCTAATTGCTTTATATCCCAGTCCATCACAGTGGCAGTGTGGAGGACTAGTCTTATAGTTGCTGATCTGACAACTGGACTAACATTTTCTCGATAGTTTATCTCCTCTTCTTGATTGTATCCTTTTGCAACAATCCTAGCTTTTAGTTTGTTTAAACTTGCATTTAGTTTGGTTATGAATACCCATTTGCATCCCTAAACATACATTGATGGGTGAAATGGGACCAAATACCATGTATTTGTGTCTCTGCAAGTTGCTCTTGCATTGCTTGCTTCCAGCTAGAGTCTTTTAAGGTTGCTATGACTGTTTTGGGTTCAGGGTAGGATATCTTTTGTGTTAACAAAATATATTCAGGATTTGGCTTTCTTATACCATCCTTTAATCTTGTCAACACTGGATGAGCTGATTGTGATAATAAAGTCTGGTGAGATTCTGCTATAGCTGAGTGAACTGGTGAGTCTAAGGGAGTATGCGGAGTTGAAGTAAAAGGTGATAACTGCTGATGTTCAGAAGTGAATGTCCTAACAGAAGAAGGAGTAATGTTGTCGCCTATATGAGCAGGATCAGAGCATGCCGTAGGCCTAGTACACTTCCCTTTAACTTATATATGAAATCATACTTGATGAAGGCACATGTTGAGGCAGTGGTGAACTGATTATATAAGGTTCAATGGGTGGAGCACTAGCTAGTGGGATAGGCCATGGTGTTTTTTGCTATAATGGCCGAATGACATTAGATATTTCATCTGGAGTAGTGCTTGATGCAATAGGTGTTGTAGGTTGAAAGCTTTATTGCCAGGCTTTTAGTATGGTTGAGTGCTGAACTCGATGAAGTGATTTGAATTTTTCTGCAAATGGGAAACAACTCTTATCAAAGAGGACATGCCTACTGATGTATACTCTTCCAGTAGGTGGGTATAGGCATTTGTAACCTTTGTATTTTTCATTATATCCTAAGAAAATACATGTTAGTGATCTAGGTTAAAACTTGTGGAAGGTGTAATCTCGTAGTGTAGGGTAACAAGCACAACCAAAGGACCTTAGTGTTGTATGGTCATGAGCTTTACCATATAGTTTCTGGTATGGACTTATCTTATCTTCCAAAGCTGATATACGCAATAAATTGATCCAAAAGTTTGCTGTAAAAAAGCTTCAACCCAATATTTTTCTGGTGTGAAACTGTCAAACATCATGGACAATCCTAGTTCAGTAAGATATATGTGCTTTCTTTCTGAGAGTCCATTCTATTGTGGCATATATGGAGATGATATCTGCTTATTGATGCCACTTCTAGCTAGCTGATTTAGGAACTTTGCACTTGTGAATTCTCCAACTCCATCACATCGGAAGGTTTTGATTTTGGTGTTTAGTTGTTTTTCTACCATAGTTTGAAAGGTGCATAAGGTAATAGAGAAATTTGACTTTGATTTCAATGGATATAATCAACAATCTAGACCAGTGGTCAATAAACACTACATAGAACTTAAATCTCTCAAGGGGCTTTTAAGGTGAAAATATTGAATTACTAAAAGGCAATCTAGTGCTTTTCCCATTCTGCAGGCTTCACATATGGATGAGGAGCCTTTAGAAAATGAGATAAGCTTATTGGAGGCAAGTTGTTGAAGAACTAGATCATTACGATGCCCCAATCTTCTATGTCATGTTAACTCACTTGTAGAAGACTGCCTAGAGGCTAAATGGACTTGGATTGAAGCATCCGTAAGCACAAATAGACCCTCAAGACTTCTTCCCATACTTAGCACCTTATGTGGTGCTTTGTCCTTAATTAACACACCATCACAGTCAATTGGAACTACTAATTCAACCCAAATAAAAAGATGGGTTTTTATCTAATAGGTCCTAAAAAAACCAAGCATGTAGGAAGTAAAACAAGAAATGAAAGCAAGCATGCATAAACAGAAATTAAGGATAAACAACAATTGAAACAAAATCAGAAGAGAAAAAACTCGGTAATATGTAATCAAAGGAGAAGCAGTTCCTAAGAATGGGGGTAACTGACCAGAGATCCTTCTTGAATTACCTAAACACCTAACATACATCAAACATTGAGCTAATCCCGAGACAACAGATTCATAAGCAACCAAATCCAATCTCTTGGTAAATGATTTCAACATAAGCAATCACCAGACCTAACTCTCGTTAACGGTACACTACCTAGCAGGCATGAAGAACCAAACTACTAAAGCCAATAAGCACCCTAAACATCTAATCTCTTATGCTAGGTATGAAAATCTCTGAAATCACCATGTTCAGACATTTCATCAAACACCTTATGGGTGCTGAAATGGCTAATAAAATATTTCAGTTGATCAGAATCAAATAAGCATGAAGATCAGTCAAACAGAAGGGTTCCATAAGCAATCAAATTTAGGCATTTAGGAAAGAACAGGAAATCAACACTAGTATACCCCATCCTCAGGAACCTAGGGTAACTACTCACTACACATGCTGCGTATGAAATCAGAGAATCAAGAAAATATAACTACTAAGCAAGACATTAGGATCAAAGGTGAAACTATGAAAAACAATAAGAACATAAAGTCATAAAATTGGATGATGATGATGATGAACAAAACGAAAAATCAAAGATGCAGAAGATAAAGATGAAGAACATCAAGAACACCAACCCAGAAAAACAGAGTTTTAATGAAACAGTAGCAATTGTTCTTCTAAACCCGAAAATTGGTCGTCTTGGTTTGGGTCGTTGGGACGGAATGAAGCTTGGCTCCATATAGTCGTGGTCAAGATGCTTGTGGTCGAGATCGAGCCGGGAAAGAGACTTGATCGAGGTGGAATTTGGGAGGTCTCGGTGTGATCGAGTGACTTGGCCCATGATCGAGGCAAGTGATCGAGGCCGAGAGGAAGATGATCGAGATGGGCTGAGGTGTGGAAGTGTGGTCGAGGCCGAGAGGAGTTTGGCCGAGAGAAACGGGCTGGATGATCGAGAACATCGAGCCATCTTGGAAGATGATCGAACTGGGCTTGATGGTTGATTGAGCTAATATTTGGTCTTGTGATCGAGGCGGATTTGATGCTGGCCCGGGTTGGATGATCGAGACCATTGATTAAATGTGATCGAGCCAAGAGATGCTCGACTCGTTAAGAACTTTTCCGAGGCTTGATCATTTCTTCTTGTCCAGCTCGATGACTTAGTTTGGACGGCTCAACTGAAACAATTGATCGATCCTTGGTCTTTTCTTCTCCTTTTCCAAAATTGTCATAGTGTTCTGAAAGCTCCTGGAAGTCTTAAAAAATCTCCAATGCATATGTATGCAAATGCTAATGCAGTATTACCTAAAAATGCAAACTTGCTAATAAAGGCCTATGAATGCAACATCTTGATGTCCAAATGATCCAAAAATGATGGTAAATGACTTCCTAAAACCACTTAAATGCAGAGACATCAACTCCACCAAGCTAAATCCTTGCTTTCCCTCAAGAAAGTAATTCAAAAGCCTCGAAGAGAAGTTTGAAAACGGGAACTCATAACCAAATTATGTTGATAAAACAACTAATATCAGTGTCCAAATTACTAGTTCAAGAATGGAATCCTAATCTTATCCTACTTAAAAACATTAGCCATACTCACCACAGTACATTCTAGATCAGTTCCAATCTCCACAATGCATTCAAATTCATTCACCCTGTTGACATACATTAAACAGGAACCATGGATCAAGTCATGCATGTTCATTGAACTCATTTGGCTAAGGGTCTAGTTAAGGGATAAAAATGAACCTTTTATGCATTGGCTAACATTATAGAACAAGGTCCTCTCAAAAAGGGAATGAGCCTTAGCAGAATGCTAAACGTAAGAACACTTAGATGCATACAAAAGCTTATTCCCATCTACCCAAAGTTACTGAAACTAAAATGTTCCTGATTCTAAACCCGGTAGGAGACCCTAATTATACCCTTTCAAAGTTCAAAGTGATCTTAGTCATTGACATTTTCCTTTTTTCATCTTTTCCTTAACTGTTCTTACAAGCTGGTTCTTTCTTATTTGACTGCTAGCGGATTTGGGGACTTCCTGATTTCAATGCCTATGGTTTCTGACCTTTTTTATTTTGGACTAACTTCTTGGGGTATTTATCCTTTTCTTTCCTAGTCATTTCTTTTCCTGTTTCTACACTAACCATACATTTCATATCTTTTTTCCCCAAACTCTTTACTAGACCATTCTGTTTCTTTTTCTTTTCCTTTCCTCTCCTAAAGCTCATAACCATACCCTTTCTTAAACCAGCTTCCCACGTCTTTTCATCCTTTTTCAAACCAACCCCGATATCCATAATTAAATCCCACCTAGTCCTATCTAGTCCAAACTCGTGGACTACAACTACATGAGATTTCATTTATGTCAGTTTGAACCTAACACTTTATACCAAGCTCATTCCATAAAAGACCTGAAACTCAGTAATAAATTCATGTCTTGAATGAAGAAAGGTTCAAGGGTTGGAAGTCTACTTGGATTAACAAGAGTGTTGAAATGGTAGAAGATAACCCAATTATGTATATATTATCCATGAGTTCAAATCCAACACACATATATGATAATTAAACGTCACTTTTAGGTTCTAATAGATAGAGGCAAACTTCATATCAGAACATGCTTAAGAAAAGAAAGGATCATGAAATTTCATATTCCCAGTATGGTATAGTCTTACTTCAAGCTTAATCAAGATGCAGAAGACAACTAATAACCAGGGCAATGATACTATCTAATAAAACAACATACTTACGAGGTTACTTTTATCCTAGTTCCCTATGCAGATGCAAGTGACAAACTTGTAATTCTAACATCCTAAATGCAGCTACATGAACACTCTATTTTTGAATACGATTTTCGAAAAAAATTCAGATTTTTATGGTTTTCAATGCCATAGATGATATGCATGATTTGGAGATTAAGAAACAAACATAAAACTTCATTAGATAGCTCCTAAAGCTTCCCCCAAACTAGAATTACACATTCTCTTGTGTAATCCAAATTTTCAAGAGTGTTTAGGAGATTGAGAGAAAACAAAAGCAGAAAACACACTTATAAATAGATGAAACAGAAAACAAAAACAGATGAAAATGAAACAGATTATACAATGATCAAGTGGATGGAGATGGACCTCAGTTACCCCCAGTTTGGGAGTTGGATGAATCCTCGTCCAGGCAGAGGGTTGATAGGTTGTAAGAACAAGATTCAAGGGTTGTCATTTCTGAAATGATTTCCCTTGAACTGGAGGTGTCGTGGTTGAAGGATAAATTCGCACGCTTTTTGAAAGTGGTTAGCCGACTATTTGGGAGGAGGAAGACTGCTTTTGTATTGTTTGATGCTCTGAAATGGTAGCAGAATTGATTACCAATTTTCCCTACTATGAACTTAATCTCAGGCAGGTAATCAATATCTATAAACCTTCGTATCCAAACATTTCGACTAGGTTGTCCTATGGTGTGAAGAAAAATTGGCACTATCAATCCTCCAATTCTTAATTGAGGTGTCGTCCTTGCTCTTGTGATCCAGCCAAGGTCTTTAAACTTCAACAGCTGCAGCAAGAATATCTTCAGGGGCAGGGTCTTGCTTCAGTGATGTTAGGAAATAAGGTTTTGTCCTGCAGGGTGTTGCAGTCATGTTCGTAGATGCCCAACCGCAAGAAGTCCAACTCCTCGCCAAGATATTGCTGGTATCTTGTCGAGAGAAAAATGAGTTGGCGATGATTTTGGTGGACATATCTAATCGCCGGATGACGGATGGATGCACTGTTGGTCTTTATTGCGAGGAACTTCTTGGATCCTATTACATACCAAATAAGCTTTATCTCTTCTGGTACATTCTCAAATGTGTCTAGTTGAAACTTCAAGCATTTTAATTCGTAAATAGTGTCCAATAGAAGGATACTGAATCTCTCAGTTTTTTAATTCAATTGCTTGAAGGTTATGACGCCTCCCCCATTCTGATCATCTTCCCACCCCTCAAAGTATAATACTTCTAAAGAGGCTAAGAACATGCATGTCTGTTTCTGGCGAGCATTATATTCCATTCCAAGCATACTTGATATCCCCATGTACCCCAATATGTCCTTGACTTTCTCGAAGATGCCATGGTTTCACAATGTTTATGAATCTAGGAATGTTGACTCTGCGAAGTCGACTTGCATCAGCGTCATGTATATCTCCTCAACTGATGGTTCACTCGCTGCCTGGCGTTCCTCTATTTGACATGGTGACTTTTGTAAGAAATATTAGAGTTGAAGGACTCTATCAAATTTAAAACCCAGAATCATGTATAGTCAAAATCGATGTGTTAAACCCTTGGAGTACACTTTCAAAAGCCAATGAACCAAAACTTCCAGACAAAGAGTCTAAACCAAAACCAAGTTACAAAAATTTTGAATCAAGTTCTCATGAGTCTAGGAGTTAAAAACTGAAGTTGATGATTCTTGAAATCCGTTGAATCTTGAGACCTCAGTTAAATCGATTGAAGTAATAAAGAAGGTGATTGCGAAAGAGTAATGGTTCAAAGTGATGAGAGTATAATAGAAGTACTGAACTCCCTTATATAGAGTGATGGTCAAAATATTCATGTGGAGGAGAAATGTTGCTGAATCTTGTGGATGTTAAGTAAAGTGAAGGTTTGTGGAGGAGAAGTAGAGGTGAGTTATGTGGATGAGGTTTAAAGAAGAGACAATGAGGATGATGGGGAGGGTGGTGGAGGTGTAAGAGTTTTGTTGGGGAATCTAGGAAAGCATGGATTGGACATTGCTTTCGCATGGTGTGAGTAGTGGAGGTGTGGAGGTGATGTTGGGAAAGAGGGGAGACAGTGATGTTTTGGATGTTTGACTCGAAAGTTCCTCCATGGCGCAATAATTTTTTGATGCGGCTTGATCGCACTTTTTGTGGCTTGATCAGGCGGTTGATACGGCTCAGTGTGGACATTTCCCGTGGCTCGAGCAAAAGGTGCATCTTGTAGATCTAGCTCGATCATTCGGGCTCAATGACATTGAGCGTGGCTCGATCGAGTGATTCCATGGTTCCAAAAAAATTTTGTGGCTCGATCGAGACGTATCATGGCTCGATGACTGTGCTTCTTCGGCTTGACCATGAACACGCGTGGCTTGATCACGATGATTAAGCGACTCGAAATGAAATGTTACGGTTCGATCACCCCTTCGGCATGGTTAGATCAAAACGTCAAAATTCTAACTCATACATTTCTCCTTGCCAATTTTTCATGGCTTTAAATCAAAAGTACTTAAAACACCAAAATAAACCCCCCAAAACTTAAATGCATAAAACTAAAAAACTAAACATGAATTGCAAGTTTTATATGTACAATGACAAACATGAGACTTCCTCTCAAGTGAGCTTGTTTAAAGTCACTAAGTTTGACTTCATGTCTTAAATTTATTGACCCTGAGATGCTTCTCCAAGGAGAACCAAAGTCCCTTCTGAAATGACTCTGTCAACTATATAAGGTTTGATTCTTTGCCCGTTCACTGTAAACTCTTCTCCAGACTTTGAAATAAGGGTGACCGTACCATATGGCAGAACTACTTTGAGAAAAAATGGTCCAGACCATCTTGATTTGAGCTTTCCTGGGAAAAAATTAATCCTTGAGTTGAATAGAAGAACTTGGTCAGCAGCCTTGAACTCTTTAACTAAAATCTTTTTTTATCATGAAACGCCTTGGTCCTTTCTTTATATATTTTGGAACTCTCATAAGTGTTGCGCGTGATCTCTTCAGGTTAATCTCCCTCTTTTCCTAAGCTGTCTTGAGATCAAAATTCAAGAGTTTAGTCACCCATAGTGTTTTATACTCGACTTCAACTGGTAGATGGCATGCTTTCCCGTAGAGGAGTTGGAAAGGTGTTCGTCCTATTGGAGTCTTAAAAGTTTTCCTATATGTCTAGAGTGCGTCATCCAGATTTGTTGACCAATCTCTTCTTGAGGATCCAACAACTTTTGCTAAAATGGCCTTGATCTGCCTGTTTGAGACTTCAACTTGTCCACTTGTTTAGAGATGATAAGGTATTGCTACTTTGTGTTCCAATCCATATTTCTTCAACAGGTTTTCAAAAACCTTATTTATGAAGTGGGAACCATCATCGTTGATTACTACCCTAGGAACCTTAAATCTTGGGACAATCAAACTTCTGAACAGCTTCAGAACTACCTTCGTGTCGTTGGTAGGACAAGCAACTGCTTCCACTCATTTTGAGACGTGATTGACAGCTACCAAAATGTAATTGTACCAAAAAGATGGGGATTAAATGGTCCCATAAAATCAATGTCCCAAACATCAAACACTTCAACTTTCAAAATTGGGTTCTGAGGCATTTTATTTCTTCTACCAATGTTTCCAACTATTTGACAGGGGTCACATTTGGATATGAAGCCATGTACGTCCTTAAACATGCTTAGCAACCATAGACCAGCCTAAAGGATCTTCTGAATATTCTTGAATGTTGCAAAGTGTCCTCCATAGGAAGAACCATGACAGTGTTCCAAAAATCCTTTAACGTTATCTTCAGCTATGCACCTTCTGAATAACCCATCTGGACCTTTCTTGTAAAGAAAATGGTCATCCTAATAGTAATGATTCACATTGCTCAGGAACTTCTTCTTTTTATAACCATCAAAGTCTTCAGGAATTGCTCCACAGACCTTTAAGTTGTTCCTCTAGCATTGAGTCATCAATTGGAATTGACTCATCAATTCGTATCCTGGACATATGGTCTGCTACCCCATTTTCAATATCTTTCTTGTCCACTATCACCATGTCAAACTCTTGCAGTAAAATAATTCATCTTAACAAGCTCGGTTTAGTGTCTTTCTTCGGATAGATATGTCTCAGCGCTGCATGATCAATGTGGACTATAACCTTCAAACCAACCAAGTAACTTCTGAATATTTCAAATGCGAAGACAACTGCTAGCAACTCTTTTTATGTTGTGGCATATTTTACTTGAGCATCGTACATGGTTCTACTGGCATAGTATATTGCATGCACCTTCTTATCTATCTTATATCGTAAAACTACTCCAACTGCGTAATCAAACGCATCACACATAATCTCGAAGGGGTAATCCTAGTTTGGAACTTGGACCATAGGGGCAGATACCAAGGCTTCCTTGATGTAGTCGAATGCTTTCAGACATTTAGAGTTGAAGTCAAACTCAGTTTCTTTGCACAACACTCTTGTCATAGGTCTTGCTATCTTCGAAAAGTCCTTGATAAATCTTCTATAAAACCCTGCATGCCCCAGAAACATCCGCACATCTTTCATTGTCCTTGGTGTTTGTAGTTGCATCATGACATCTATGTTTGCCTTGTCTACTTCTTTCCCTTTTTCAAATAGTGTGTGACCCAAGACAACTCTTTACCTCACCATGAACTGACATTTTTCCTAGTTTAGAACGAAGCTTCTTTCCTCGCACCTGGTGAGTATCCTTCACAAATTAAACATTACGGAGGAGAAATAAGATCCATACACGGAGAAATAATCCATGAACACCTCTACTATCTCCTCGATTAGATCTGAAAAGATTGAAGTCATGCACATTTGAAAGGTGGCAGGTGCATTGCAAAGACCAAACGACATCCTTTTATATGCAAAAGTACCGTAAGGGCATGTGAAGGTGGTTATTTCCTGATCATGAGGGTGGATAGCGATTTTGAAAAATCCACTATAACCATCAAGAAAAGAGTAGTAAGGGTGGTTCGCTAGGCGTTCTAAATTTTGGTCAATGATGGGTAATGGGAAATGATCTTTTCTAAGTTCCTATAATCAGTGCACATTCCATGACTAGTGATTGTTCGAGTTGGTATTAGTTCATCCTTATCGTTTTTTATCACAGTAATTCCTCCCTTTTTAGGGACACAATGAACTGGTGATATCCAAGTACTATCTAAGATAGGGTAGATAACACCAATATCTAACAACTTAAGGATTTCCTTTTTACCACTTCTTTCAAATTAGGATTTAGCCTTCTTTGGGGTTCAATGCTAGAGTAGGATTCATTTTCAAGATTGATTCTATGAGTGCACATATTAGGTGATATTCCTTCAATGTCATCCAATGAATATCCTATAGCTTTCCTAAACTTCCTCAAATCAGTCAGTAGCAAATTTAACTCATCATGACTAAGTTCATCATTTACTATGACAGGATATGTGGATTTAGGTCCAAGAAAAGCGTACCTTAGCCCTTTGGGAAGCGGTTTCAGTTCCGCGGATGGTGCCTTAAGTTCAGATCAGTCCTGAGATGTTGCCGGATCTGTTTTTTTCTGCTTGAGTTCAACCTTCTCAACAACTGGGAACACCTGAATTTCTGACCCTTGAATATCTATGAATGGTTCTTCAGGTTCCAATGGTCCATGTGTGTCCAATATCATCTTGTACCCCAATGATTTACTGTGTAGATACCCTTTATCCCCATTTTTGGTCAATGCTGTTCTGAGATGATCTTCCTCATTAATCTCATCCAACAGTTCATCAGCAAGTTGATCCATTTCTTCTATGTAGAAAATCTCCATGTCTGCAGTTGTTTTATTCATCACTTCTTGAATATCGAATTTCATCTTCATATCCTTACCCATATTCAGCTGAATCATTCCTGTCTGAACATCAATAACAGCTCCATCAGTGGCTAAAAATTGTATACCCTGAATCAGAGGATCTCTAGGCTCCTCATTCATATCTAAAACCACGCAAATCAGTTGGGATCACAGCTACTCCAACCTTCACAGGTAGGTCTTCAAGAACTCTATGTGGAATTCTCATTGATCGATCTCCAAGTACCAAAGAGATATTGCAGGACATGAAATTGTTGAAGCCTAACTTCTTAGCAACTGATCGAGGCATAAGACTGATAGAGGATACTAAATCGCATAGGCAGTTGCCAAATAACACAAAGGACCTAGTGAACAGGGTAAAGTAAATGATCATGGATCAGATAACTTCTTTGGGATTGAATTCCTTGTGATGATTGTACTGCACTCTTAGCTTAAAAACTACCATTTCCTGAATTTCCTTGCCTCTCTTAGTGATAGCATCCTTCATGAATTTCTTGTATGGAAGCATCAAAGTGATTGCATTAAGAAGGGGCACCTTAATTTTAGTGTCCTTCATGTATTTCTCAAACACTTCTTTGTACTTCGCCATGATTTCCTTCTTGAATCGAGAAAGAAATGGCAGCCTTGGAATGTATGGTTGTGGCATGAAGGGTGTATCCTTTGTATGCGTTGCAGATTTTTTTTCAGCTGGACTTGGCTTGATTCCAACTATTGATGGTGGTTGTGATAGCTTCTGAGAGTCAGTCTTTGCAGTTTCTTCATCATCGGCTTCAGTTGGGTTCAAATCCTCCCCATCTTGGATAACACTGTCCCCAGTCACGAGAAAAGCTCAGCGTGGTGGTAACGCTTTCCCACTCCATAAGGTGATAGCGTTAACATGAGCAAAATCCTTGGGGTTTTTATCAGACTTCCTTAAGATTTGAGTTGTTGGTATTGGTGCAGAGGAGGAAACAGCCATACTCTCCATATACTTGACCTTAGAGTTCAAAGCGTCAAAATTCTGATGGAGGTCATTGTATGAGTAATAAATATGTGTCTTCAATTCAACAATTTTCTTTGAGGTTTCCATACTATTGTTAGCTTGACCTTGGAGAAGATGTTGGAACATTGCTTCAACATTGGGAGGTGCAGAAGAAGTTTGCTTGTTGGGGGGAAACCAGGAGGTACACCAACTTGTTTTTGTTGCTGAAAACCCCCTTGTGGTCGATGAGTTCGATTGAAACCACGATTCAGAGCATAATTGAAGGACGGAAGATTGTTCTGCGATTGTTTAGGATACACCTGATCTTGAGGGTTAGCTACGTTGTTGCTGCGGTAGGAAAGACTAGGGTTGCTGGAGTAGTATTTAATGAACCCTTTGGTATAGCCTCGCTTATTTTGAACATAGTTAATCTCTTCATGTTGGTCAGGCTCCCTAGCTTGAATATGAACCTGTTCTTCATCACTTATGAAATAAATTTGTTGTTTTTGACCAAGAAGTAACTTTTCCAACTTGTCTTTTAAAGCCTTGATATCTTTTTGTGTCTTATCATCCGTTTCAGAGCTACCACGAGGGGCGCGATCGTAAACCTCACTATATATGCCATTTGATTAAGCAAGATTCTCCACAAGTTCCCAACAATCATCAACACACTTCTTCAGGAAATTACCATACTTGCTGTGTCAAGCAACATTCGTATCTTAGGTAATGCACATCGATAAAGAGTGCTAAGCAGTGATGCCTTGTTGAATCCATGATGAGGACACTGAAGAGTGTAATTCTTGAATCGTTCCCATTCTTCAGAGAATGTTTGAGCATTTTGTAGTGCGAAACCAGAGATATCTTTCCTCAACCGTGTTGTACGAGAAGTGGAGAAGAATTTGGCAAGAAAAGCCTTCTTGCAAGCATCCTAGGTAGTGATTGAGTTCCTAGTAAGAGACGTTTCCCACCGATGAGCCTTGTCGCCCAAAGAGAATGGAAAGAGACCCAGCTTAAATGCATCTTCACTCACACTATTGATCTTGGTGAGACTGCAGAATCTGTCAAACTCATCCAGGTGGTCGAGTGGATCCTACATTGGTAAGCCATGAAAGTTATTCCCCCTAACCATAGCTATCAAACTATGTTTAATCTCAAAAAAAATTTCGGTACAGTAGGAGGGTTGATTCCATGGCGCCGTGTGTGAGTGTTCGGGTTGTCAACAACACCAATAGTGTGCTGGTTGTCGTGGTTAGTGTTGTCCTCCTTTTGAAAATCCAACATTCTTAAATGTTCCAAGTGTTCTTGTTCACGTCTTGCGCGAGTGTGTTCCCTTTTAAGAGCACCTAAGTCGTCAACAAGTGAAATTAAGTCAGTTGGTCCTCTGCGTCTCAGGTTCATACACAGTGATGCAAGTACCTGAAAACAATGGAAACAAAGGAAACAAAGTGAGTATGAGAGTAGAAAAGGAACTTGATCTCAATAGATCAAAAATACAGAATGTAACAAACAAACATCCAATCGGCAACGACGCCAAATTGATAACAAGATTTTTACATGTATATAAGGGTATCAATTCCTATCACACTAACATGTCATTATAGTATAGATAGGTGTGAAACCAAATGGGTGTGATGCTAAGCACTCTAGATGCAATTGGAACTACTAATACAAGTCAATTAAAAAGATGGACTTTTATCTAAAATATCCTAAATAAACCAAGCATGCAGGAAATAAAACAGGAAATGAAAGGAAGCATACATAAACATAAATTAAGGATATACAGCAAGTGAAACAAAAACAGAAGAAAAAAAATGGGCAAAATGCAATCAAAATGGAAGAAGTTCCTAAGAATGGGGGTAATTTACTAGAGATCCTTCCTCAAACAATGAGCTAATCCCTATACAACAGATTCATAAGCAACCAAGTCCAATCTCTTGGTAAATGGGTTCAACCTAATAAATCACCAGACCTAACTCTCGTTAACGGTACACTACCTAGCAGGCATGAAGAACCAAACTACTAAAGCCAATAAGCACCCTAAAGATCTAATCTCTTAGGCTAGGTATGCAAATTTATGAAATCACCATGTTCAAAGATTTCATCAAACACCTTTGGGGTGCTTAGATGCCTAATAACATATTTCAGTTGATCACAATGAAATAATCATGAAGAACCGTGAAACAGAAGAGATCCATAAGAAATCAAACTTAGGCATTTAGGAAAAAACATGAAATAAACACTAGTCTATCCCATCCTCAGGAAACCTAGGGTAACTACTCACTACACATGTTGGGTATGAAATCAGAGAAACAAGAAAACATAACTACTAAGCAAGACATTAGGATCAAAGGTAAAACTATGGAGAACAATAAGAACATAAATTCAGGAAACTTGATGATGATGATGAACAAAACGAAAAATCAAAGATGCAGAAGATGAAGAACAGCAAGAACACCAACCCAGAAAAACAAAGTTCTAATGAAATAGTAGCAAAACCTAGAAATAATGATCAACACAAAAACAAGATTAAAAGCATAAAACAGTAGATCAAAATGCACCAGATAGTTCACAACTTTAATCTAAGCATGGAAATGAAGAAATCAGAAGTTAATCATAAACTTTATAAAAATTTTGGGTTTGATCATCAAGAACAACAAAGGAAAACAGAGAGAAAAATAATCTAAGAACAAACCCAAAATGGCAACAAAAAAAATTTAGTGCAAAATGGAGGCGTTTTAGGGCTTATATAGTATTTCAGAAAAAGCCATAAAAACGCTAAAAGACAAAATTCTAAAAATCTTAATGGTTCTTCTTAACCCGAAACTTGGTCATCTTGGGTTGGGTCATCGGGTCGGAATGAAGTTTGGCTCGATATAGTCGTGGTCGAGACGCTTGTGGTCGAGATCGAGCCGGGAAAGAGCCTTGATCGGGGTGAGATTGGGGAGGTCGAGGTGTGATCGAGTGATTTGGCCTATAATCGAGCCAATTGATCGAGGCCGGGAGGAAGATGATCGAGCCGGGCTGAGGTGCTTGAGGTGTGGAAGTGTGTTTGAGGCCGAGAGGAGTTTGGGCGAGAGAGACGGGATGGATGATTTAGACCATCAACCCAGCTTGGAAGATGATCGAGCTGGGCTTGATGGTTGATCAAGCGAATGCTTGGTCTCGTCATCGAGGTGGCTTTGATGCTGGCCCGAGTTGGATGATCTAGACCATCGAGCCAATGTGATCGAGCCGAGAGATGTTCGGCTCGATGAGAACTTTTCCGAGGCTCGATCATTTTCTTCTTTTCTGGCTCGATGACTTAGATTACGCGGCTCGACTAAAAAATTGATCTATCCTTGTTCTTTCCTTCTCCTTTTCCATAATTTTCATAGTGTTCACAAAAATCCTGAAAGTCTGGAAAAATCTTTGAAATGCATATGTATACAAATGTTAATGCAGAATTACCTAAAAATCAAACTTGCTAATAAAGGCCTATGAATGCATCATGTTGATGCCCAAATGATTCTAAAATGATGGTATATGACTTCCTAAAACCACTAAAATGCAGAGACATCACTTACCTGAAGAAGAGGGTAAGGGTGTTGATCATGTGTGTGTAATAGGTGATAGTAGGATTTTTTCCGTGTCAATTCCTATTACACTATCATGTCATTGTAGTAATAATAGGTGTCAATCCAAATGGGTGCAGACATTAACCACCCTAGATATGATCAGAACTACTAATTCAAGCCAAGCAATAAAAATTGGTTTTACTAACAATTCCTAAACAAACAAACATGCATAAAATAAACAGGACATGAAATGTGATATGCATAAACGAAAAGTAAGGAGAGACATCAAGTTAAGTAAAAACAAGAAATCAAATGAGGGTAAAATGCAAACAAGGGGGACAGTTCCTGAGGACAGAGGTTATTGACTGGTGATCCTTCCTGATTCTCCTNCAATGAGCTATTCCATAGACAGCAGATTCATAAGCAACCAAGTTCAATCTCTTGATAAATGATTTCAAGCAAAGCAATTACCAGACCTAACTCTCGTTAACGGTACACTACTAAGCAGGCATGAGCAACCAATCTACTAAAGCCAATAAGAACCCTAAACATCTAATCTCTTAGGATAGGATATGCGAATCTCTGAAATCACTATTGTTGATACCAGGTTTAGCACCTGCCCTGAAAAGCCCATTTCGACTCAAGGCCCAACTGGATGCCGACATGACGAAGAAGAAGGGCCCAGGAAGATGAAAGCTATATGGGACGACCTGACGAGCTAGGCTGTCCAGCTTGTGGCCCATTAGGTTAAATCAATGTAATTAAGGTTTTTTGCCTTATGTCTTCATATAAATACTCATGTAATCACTTCTAAAAAGATATATGAAATTCTTCTAAGCTTTGACCCACATAATCTAAGACCTAAGACTATTCGTTAAGTCTTTATTCAACAGTTGGCGCCGACTGTGGGGACTATCATGAGCTCACAGGTACACCAAGCCACCAGTTCGGCGCCAAATATCACTTGTGCCATCGAGGAAACTCAACGAACTCCCTTTTCAAGGAGAGTAACTGACATACCAGTTCGGCACTCCGCAAAGGTAAAGTTTGCAGGATACG
>OVBE01005532.1:0-21551 GCA_900406425.1 Iberis pinnata | reverse complement strand
AACGGTTTCCTAAGATGCTCAATGCTAACACTAACTACTAATCCTTGGTCTAAGATTTCCATGAATAGATTAATCCACTCTCGTAGTAATAATCCTTTTCCTAATCGTGCAACTAAAACAATCTCTTGGATAATCACACAATTATGAAACATTAAGATCTAATCTATGCTTAACCACTAAACTAACTAACACAATCTCTTGGCTAGGCCTCATTTAGCATACAACGGTTGGTTCGGGAATTTCATCGAACACCTTTTGGGCAATAATTTTCCTATGATCTTGATTCAATTGATCAAGTCAAATCTAGCATTAAGAACATCTACTGCATGAGGATTTAAGAACTATAATTCCTAAGCATCAAATTCGACCATCTAATCACCCTAATCTACCTAACCCATTTGCTTATTTAGAACTACTCACTAATCATTGAGAAAACACCAAATCCAAGGTTAGATAAGTGTTTAATAATCATGATTAGAAGAAGATGAAAGACAAGAAATTAAACAAAGAAACACACAAGAATCAAAATCAAACTCAAATCTCCAATCAAAGGTTTACAAAGAGTTTTTTTAGAAAAATAAGGATAATGAAAACTAGGTTTACAAAGTGTTTAAAACAATTCATTTTTGCCTTTTTTTGTCGATATCGGCTAGTTTGGCCGGTACACATTGCCCGGTACAGTGTATCAGCCAAAGCAACCGGTACACACTAGCCGGTATGTTTTTTTCACAATCGGTATCGTATCGGCCTCTCCTAACCAATACAAGTTGGTTGATACCAGCATATCGGCTCAACTATATCGGTCATATCGCCCGGTACAGTGTATCGGCCAAAGCAATCAATACACCCTGGCCGGTACTTTTTTCCTAAGCTCTTTTTTGCTTATTTTTGACTCTTTTCTCATCGGTTTGACTCTGATTAAGCTTCAAACACCTTTAGGCACCTGAAATATGCAATAGAATGCAAAATGCAACCTAAACTAGTCTAAATGCAAGTGAAACTAACTAATATGAGAACTAAATCAAAGCCTAAATTGGTTAAAAACACAATATATCATACACGAAAAAGATGTTCAAATAGTAATATTAAAGATGAACATAGGAATAAAATCAAAGAATATTTTGATTGCATGTATGTGTCTATGTATTCCTACTATGTTTTAAAAAAAATTAAGTATTTATATGACTTAATTCTAGCGCATAATTTTAATTTGTATTCTCAGATATGTTTCTGCTACAGAAGCTGCATGGAGATTGTTCAAATTTTCAATACGTTTTCGAACCACACCAGTCGAAAAATTGTCGTTTCATCTACTAGGGAAGCAACTTATTTCTTTCAAAGATGATGATGAAGTGGAGACAATTCTAAATAGGAAATCTATAGAAACGACTATGTTTCTGGCATGGTTTGAACTCAACAAAGTAAATGCGATAGCTAGAACCCTTACATATGCTGAAATACCAACGAGATTTATATGGGATAGAAAAAAGAAAATATTCAAAGAAAGGAAGAGAGGATTTGCAATTGGAAGGATAAACTATGTTCCACGTAATTTGGAAGAACCTTATTATATGAGAATTCTATTGAACATTGTTAAAGTTCCAAGAAGCTTTGAAGAGTTGAGAACTTATAATGACATAGTCTATCCTACTTTTAAAGAAGCATGTTGTGCACGCGGAATACTTGATGAAGACCAAGATTATATTGATAGTATTATCTCAGCGAGTCTTTGGTGTTTTGGTGATATGCTAAGAAATTTGTTTGTTGTGATGCTTTTGTTTGCCTCCTTATTAAATCCTAAAGATGTGTGGAAAAAACGTGGGAATATCTAACTGAAGATATTGAGCATCATAAGCAAAAGGAATGGAAAAACCAAAGTAAATTGACTTTGTTTTGGTTTGTGTGTATTCTAACATTGAGTTATAAATTATTCTTATATTTTTTTACAAGATCTTAAATTGACGAATGAGGAAAAAAGAAACTATGCTCTAATCAAGATTAATGAATTGCTTTTACGCAATGGAAGCAGTCTTGGTTACTTTAAAACTATGCCACAACCAACCGAAACAGATAGAGATGCTTCCGGTAGATTCATTGTTAATGAAACTAGCTACGATCGTGAATATTTAAGAGGAAAGCATATGGAATAGATTCAATTGATGACGTCTGAACATAAATTGGTATATGATGAGATAATTGAAGTTGTTACGAATAAAAAGGGAGGCGTTTTCTTTGTATATGGTTTTGGAGGTACTGGTAAAACATTCTTGTGGAAGACTCTTTCTGCGGCTCTAAGGTGTAAAGGAGATATTGTCCTTAATGTAGCCTTCAGTGGTATTCCAACCCTTTTATTGGAGGGTGGACGAACTGCTCATTCACGATTTGGAATTCCATTGAATCCCGATGAGTTTACAATGTGTAGGATGAAACCCGGATCATATATGGCTAATTTGGTTAAAGAGGCCTCACTTATAATTTGGAATGAAGCACCTATGATGAGTAAGCATTGTTTTGAAACTCTAGATAGAACTTTTTCAGATATCATAGTCAATACCGAAAACAAGCCGTTTGGTGGAAAAGTAGTTGTATTTGGAGGTAATTTTAGACAAGTTCTACCTGTTATAACAGGTGCTGGAAGAACATAGATTGTACTATCTTCGTTAAATGCTTCTCACTTATGGAAACATTGAAAATTTTTGAAGTTAACCAAGAATATGAGACTTTTGAATAAAGATTTGAGTATTGATGAAGCAAAGGAAATCGAAGAATTTTCAAATTGGCTACTAGATTTTGGTGATGGGAAGCTATCAANCTGGAAGAACATAGATTGTACTATCTTCGTTAAATGCTTCTCACTTATGGAAACATTGAAAATTTTTGAAGTTAACCAAGAATATGAGACTTTTGAATAAAGATTTGAGTATTGATGAAGCAAAGGAAATCGAAGAATTTTCAAATTGGCTACTAGATTTTGGTGATGGGAAGCTATCAAAACCTAATGATGGAGAAGCTATTATCGATATACCATCAGAGTTTCTTATTACCAAACCATGCGATCCTATGGAAGTAATAAGCAAAGAAATTTATGGAGATCCTAAAGTATTTCAAGATATAAAGATCCAAAGTTTTTCCAAGAAAGAGTTATACTATGTCCAACGATTGATGATGTGGGTATGATCAATGATTTAATGCTTGACAAAATGGAAGGTAAGAAAAATTTTACTTATTGAAAAAGCATGATTTTTCGGCTTGGATGATTATAAGAAAAAAATATATATGTACCGATTATTTATGTTTCAGGTGAGGAAATGATGTATCTAAGTGAAGATAGCATAGATCATGTGGATATAAAGGCAATCGAGAATCTTGTGTTTGCCTAGATTGCCGCGACATATTATTCGTCTAAAGATAGGGGCTCCAGTTATGTTACTAAGAAATATTGATTCTAAAGGAGGTTTGTGCAACCTTTACTAAGTTAAAGATAACACAAATGGAGAATCACATTTTAGAGACTATGGTCATAACTGGAGACAAAGTTGGTCATCGTGTTTTAATTTCTAAAGTTTTTATAACACCGACTGATTCTAGATTGCCATTTAAGATGCGTTGAAAACAATTTCCATTGTCTGTTGCATTCGCGATGACTATTAATAAAAGTCAAGGTCAGTCACTAAAGGAAGTTGGTCTTTTCCTTCCAAGACCATTTTTCTCTCATGGTCAGTTATATGTTGCATTATCTAGGGTAACTTCTAAAATTTTTACAAAAATTTTGATTGTGGACAAAAATGGCAAACCACAAACGCAAACTATGAATGTGGTTTTCAAAGAAGTCTTTCAAAATCTAGGAGAATGATATGTTAAAGAAGACATATATTAACAACGAAGGTAATTTATATCAGCTTATTTTGTGTTTGAAAGAATGTTTTGAACCTAAACTTTTGGTCATTATTTTAAAGTTTCTTAGGTTTTCAAGGTGACTTATTGGAAGAGGTTCTACATTTGATATGGTAGTTTCATATTTAATTTATTTATTATTGATGAACGTTTATGTAGCCGAATTCAAGTTTATGTAGCCGTTTTGGATGGAACAATTTTAATTTATACTCTAACATCTATCCAAATTAAGTTAACTACTTTAGTTACACTTATATTTATTAATGTTCTATAAATTATATAACGGGATATACTATTTATATAATATGGATATACTAATTTTGAAATATGTTATTATTATTATTATTATTTTAATTAATGATTAAATAATTTATTTCGATTAGTAAATCAAAAGGACATGATCCGATTTGCATATGAAACGAGACACATATAGAATTTGAGACGATTCGAAACTGTTTATTGAACCTTATATATAGCATATCGTTTCATTGTCAATGTAGATACTCTATAACTTAAATAAGAACAAAAAACGTTTCATTGTCGTTTCTATAATGGGTGAAATGATGAATTTTTATAAATACGAAGACATAGAAGAAGATCCTACGAAGATTGTCCGTATGTCAATTCGGAGGAAGTACAGAAACATCATGAAGATGATGAAAATTCATATAGAAGTTATGGAGGATCGACATGAAGTCGAGGTTAGGAAAAAAAGAATAGATTATGTGATGTCTATTTTGCAAAGGATTCAAGGAGATCCTAACTTCAATATCGAAACTGAATTGACCAATCTCCATGAGCAGAAGCTTGAAGTTGATAATGAATTCAGCCACACCCATCCATATGAAATTAACTATAGAGAATGTGGTATTGACTTTTTAAATTAATGTTTTGTGTATGGAAGTTTAACACATTTGTTTTTATTTAATTTAGAATAATTTTTATTATTGAAGTTATTTTTATTATTGAAGTTATAAGTGAATAATTTTTATTATTGAAGTTATTTTAATATATTATGTAACTAATCTACTCTAACTAATAGAATCTAATTCGAATAAGTGCAAAGTAATTCTAAAAGGGATAGTTGATTTTGGTTAAACGAACTTGATAAGATTAGCTAACAATTCAAATCCGTGTTGTATTAGAAAGATACATAATTTTCATGGGGTGTTCCGTAAATAAATTAAAACTGTTCGATTAGTATTTATCCGAATTTATGTAGCCGATAATATCAAACTACAGTAAAAATGAGATATTACATCAAGTTTATGTAGCTGAATTCAAGCAAAAATTATATGCACACAAGTTGTGTGACTTTTTATGCATCATCTATATTTTTACATTGAATAAAATGATATTTAATTTTGCTTATGATTTACTATCGAAATTGTTTTTATTTTATTTAAATTTTCTGGTTTGGTTACGTTATTTATACTTAGATTTATTTACTTATATTTGTAATTATTTGATTAACTAATTAATATTGTTGGTTAAGAATTAATAATGTTGATCATCAATTAAACATATATGCATGTATCTATACTATTAAAGATTCAATTTTGGTTTATGTCTATAGATTCTTATATATTTAAATTTATGTGTAAAATTACTAAAGTAGTAGTTTGTGTAAACTAAGAATGATATTATTTTAAATATTTATTGCAAAGTAGTAGTTTGACATATCATTAATGATCTAATAATAAAGATATATTATATACATCATACAAACACATACATTTTTCAGATTAATTTTAAAATCTCTTATTTTTTAGAAGTTAAATATTTTAATATTAAAGATAGTGTCAAAGAAGATTTAACAAAAATGAGATTTTAGTTTTTCAATTGGAATATGTAGTTTTTCTTAAATAAACAGTTTTCCTTTGTTTTAAATAACAACATTTTAAAAAAATTTTGATTCGTAACAAATGTTATTTTTATCAACAAAAACCATAAACCATTTTTAAAACCACAAAAAATCAAGATTATATATATCATACCAACACATAAAATTAGTTACTTTAAATTGAAAATCTTATATTTAAAAAATAGTTACATCTTTTAATTGTAAATAGTGTCAATTCTTGAAAATATGTAAAAAGTTATAACAATTCAATGTATTGTCATATATGTGTAAGAATGTGTTTTACAAAGCTAATGTATTGTGATATTTGTGTAAGAATGTGTTTTCCAAAGTTAAATTTAAACCACATGTAAGTTACGAATTTAAAATTCAAAATCTTGTCTTTCAATTTGTTTTCTATAAATAGGTAGGAGTGTAACTTTCTTAAGTGTAAATTTCATCAAATAATTTTTGTTTAAACTTCTTTTAAAAGATCTATAGAGTTTGTTTTAGATTAAAAGAGAATGAGTTCATCCATAACAGTTGCTTCATCTTGTGTGTCAAGGAGGAGTCCAAGTCCCCAAGCAACACAAAATAAGAAAATCACTCTCATTGTCATGTATCAAGAGGTTATAAAACTATCGTTTTTCTACTTAATAATGTTTTAAAAATGTTTTATATATACATATTATAACAATTTTTGTATAATTTTGTTTTATAGGGAAACCAAGTTTTATATCTTATAGGAATTCATACAAGATTGAAGAAACTTCTAATTTCTTTTTGTGAAAAGAAAAACATGGATTACGACACTGTTCGTTTTCTTTATGATGGGAATCGTATAAACCCCAATGCAACTCCTCAATCGGTTTTTTACTCACTTATATCTTTTATATATTTCTTTTTGTATATTAATCTTTTAATTAATCATTTTTTTAGCTATCCATGGAAGAAGGAGATGAGATCTATGCGGCAATTAAGCAAATTGGTGGCGGTTTCTATGCATTTTGATTATCTTGTGTTTTAAAATTCTTAATTATGTATGGTAAGGTTGTTTTGTTTTAATTAATGTTATTAATGATAGTTTTCTTGTATAAGTTTTAACCTATTTACTTATGCCAAATTATACTATTTAAACAAAAATTACATAGAATATACGAGAATACACATTAGCTTCATATAGTTTTACAATTAATAGTATCAATAATATGTTACATTGTACATATTAATAAGAAAGGTTATTTAAATAACCTTCTATGGATACGTGACACGTTGTAAGTTTTATATTTATTAGAATTATCTTGTGCGTTTGAGTTTTTTTTCAATAATTTTGTGTTCGAATAATTATATTTGGAACAAAATAAACACATATGAGAAAACGTTCAAAGAATTCAATTTAAATAGTTTTCCAAATATTTATCTATAATTTAATATTAGAATTATGTTAATTTTCTTTTAAAAAGTAAAAAAATAATTTATATTACCTTCTATTTGTCGTTAGTTTAACAGATTTATAAAGGCATACTTATTAGTTTGTTAGAACTAACCCTTATAAAGTAAATCCTTCCATTTGCAACAACATGAATGAATACAAATTTTAAAAATGTCATATTCAATTTTTATAATGTCTTATTTATTCAATATGACAAATAAAATAATTTTATTTTTAGTATTCCCAAATTTAAATGTTTCTTAATTATATCATAAATTTAAAAATAAGAATCATTAATCACATTCTTATCAAATAAAAACGTAAATTTGTTACTATAATAGATAACCATTAGCTAATTAAATTTAAAAACAAAAATAATAATAATAATAATAATAATAATAATAATAATATATAAAATATATAAAGGAAAACACAAACATCCTAGGTTTCTAATCGTCGAAATCTATATTGAAATCACATTTTAAGTTGACTTCGGGAACAAATGCGTAGAGGACAGCGGTATCAGCAAGATTTTTTTTTGCTTCGACTTTTTAATTTCTTCTTCCATATTGAAATTTGGTTCTGTTTTTATTTTTTTAAATAGATAACGCCTCATCTATCTTAGCAGCTTTTAGTTGTTTATTGTATCTTTTTTCTTTGTATTCCGATTGCTGTTGGATGGTTAAGATGGCTGCTCTGTATTGGATTTCGGTTGTGAGTTTTCCTATTTTTATGCCTATAGTTTCTAGATCATCAACCGATTCATTGGTTGTATCGGTTCAATCGGTTGACTCGCTTGACTAGGTTCTCCGGGATTCATGTTTTAGGTTAATGTGAAAGAGAATGATAATGTTTAAGTTTCAATGTTTGTAAAGTGGATAGTTTGGTTTTGTATTAGGTTTAGATAGGAAGTGGTTATTTATAATGATACTAACTCATTAAATATATGAGAAGTGGTTGTTATTTGTCAATTTTTGTTATTAAATGAGATTGTATTTTATTATGTTAATATATAAATAATTATTTAATATAGTTGGTTTTTCGTTATGTGTCAAATCAATAATAAATATTTATGCGTTTTATAATTTTCTTAAAACTTTTTATAAAGATAATTACTTATATATTAAATAGTGTGCATATCTAATTGAAATTTATATCTATGTTATTTTTAAAAAAAATAAAACTGTTAGTTCTTTTTAGCATTGATTAAATGGTTTATATAATTTTTACATTGATGGGCTTTCTTAATTAACAATTTTAGTGACTAAATATTATTTTCTATTGGGATTTTGTAAAATTTTTAAAATATTATATCATATATGGACCGTATCGATGATCTATTTTTATATCATTAATTATTAATTTTTGTATATTATGATTTTATCTAGTCTTAAATATCTACATTAACATTTTAAAATATTATTATATACAAAAAATGTATTATCGTACATTTAATGTTGATATATATTATATTAATATTTAAATTTATTTTAAAAATATTTAAAATTTTTGTAAATGTTATATAGAAAACAATCTATAAGTATATAAGAAAAATTTTTAATAATTGAATGAAATCAAATTGTTCTCATATTTTTAAATGAGCTATCATAAACAAAATTTTGAAAGCCCATTATTGAGATTTATTTAGTAATTGATATTAACTCTTACAGTTATATTTTTATTTTATTATATTACGTATTTACTTTAATATATTTAGAAAGCTATATATAAATTTTAATATAAAATAAATTTCGGTTTAATCTATTTACAAATGTAATATTTGAATTTATTTATAAAAATAGATATTACGAATATAATGCATATTAATATTTAATTTTTCTAATAAAATTTATTTTATCTTATTCAAATATGGTTTAACAGATTTAAATATTTTAAATCATTTATGAGATTGTAAATAAATAGTTACATTCATGATCTTTGGCAAATTATCCAAACCGTCATATATATCATGAGAAAATATATCCAAAACTAATTAATATTATAATTTATAAATACTATTTTTTCGTTTTGTTTATTTGTTGTATAAACTCTTGGTTTACCGCAAATCATCACATGCATACAAAATAAATATATAAACTTTTTAATCTATACTTTATATTAACATTATAGTACTAAAATGAATAAATAATTTTCGATATTACTTTAATTTGTTTCATTTTTGGGTGTATGTTCTCCAAATTTGGAGATCCATTTCTAAACCAACCGAAAATATCATATGCAAAAAATAAAAGATACAAATTAAAATCCATAAATAATAGAAAATGCAAATCAAAATCTAAATTGAAAGATATCAAATAACTTTGATCTTAATTTATTTTGTTGTTTTCACATGTTTAAGTATATCCGTTTTGAAAGAACAACAAACCTCACATGAAAAAAAAATTAAGAAATGAAAATTAGATTTATAATTTGTATGAATATTCGATTTTAGATATCTATAGATGGGATCTTACCTTGATTTTTTCTCTATATTTGTGGATCAATTTACCGATACATTTTCTTCACAACAACTATTAAATCGAACAAAAAGAGTGTTTGAAAATTGCCTATTTCCGAATATGAAACGAAAGAGAGATGAGTTTTTTTTTTGGTTTCCTATTAGGTCGCCACAAATCTGGAAGAAGATTTTAGGTTTTCCGTCATTAAGTTAAATTTCGTTTGGGCCGATATTTTAAAGATTTCTAAACTTTATATTTTAAAATCCGATTAGACCGAAATCTAATAGTAGGATTTAACAAATATTTCAAAATCCATTTATATTTAACATATTCGGCCCAATATTAATGTTTTTAATTTTTTATAACAAATTTTACGAATTTGATATCTTATCAATCTTTATTTCTTAAACACTTATTAAATTAATTTATATAATTAGCTAAAAAATATAAACTAAGATTAAAATTGAAAATTATATTATTTCTTTATTGTAAAAACGTATATATATATATATATATATATTATAAGTAGTTTATTGTTATATATTATATTATAACTTTAAAATTTTTTGTAAATACATAACATATTCAAAATAATATTGTCTGTGCCATATTTTTTCTAATATTTATATTTCTAGAACTTATAGAAATACAATTATAAAAAAAGTTAGCATATTTTATACTCTATCTTTACTATTAATTACCCAAATAAAATTTAAATTATATGTTTATAATAGTTACCAAAATTAACATTTATAATTTACACTTTTTTATCAAATAATTATTATAAAATACTTTACACATTGAAAATATCAAATAACAAACAAAAATAATTAATTAAATACAATTTTAATAACATAATATGTAAAAATATTAAATTGAAAACATTATCGATTGTATTCACAAAAAAATAATTCTTAATTATTTTCCCCGCGCGTATACGCCGGTCACTACCTAATACTAGTTAAAATCTACTAATTCATTATTAGATTTTACAATGTACATAGATTTGAAAGTTTTTAAAATTAAAATATACAAAGAACCTAATATGAGAATAAATCATGTTATTTCAAAGTATGTTGATTTTGAAATACCAAAAGTTTTCCTCAGAATACTTTCTTTGTATTTTTTTAATATTTGAACCTCTGACAAGATGTATTTAAAATTCCAATGATAATTAATTAAATAAATAACACTAAATTTCAGTTTATATTTTCAAATAATAACACATAATTTCAACAACAACAAAAATTAAAATCACTAATACAACAACACTAGACTTTAGTTTTAGAAATTTAAATTTATTAAAACCATAGGATCAATAATGAAAGTAGATGATTATGTTTCTTTCATTAAATCTGAAAGAATCAGAAACAAGAGTTAATTTCCTATATTTATGTTACAGTAACAAAACATATAATTATGTAAAATTTGAAGACAAGTCTTCTGCTTCAAATCAAGGGAAATTCTGTGAGGATCACAAAGGCTGACATTTCAGACTCTCTGAGGTATCTCAACGTTCCTCTTTCCATGAGTTTCACTAGTTTCTGGGTGATATGTAATGCCAAACCTTCCCTTGATGTCTCCTTCCTCAAAGGCTGAAACATCTCTCTTACCAGATCTTCAGGCAGTCCAGGTGCTGGGTGTATTATCCTGAACTCTAGCTCAACTCTCTTTATCCGTTTCCCTATAGCTTCTACCCGCGGTATCACCTTGAATGAGACGCACATTCCCTTCAATGCAGGCGTAAAATGTATGCTGCTTGAGAGTGTCACTGAGAGGATTTGCTGAAGTCTTAGGTAGTCTCCATATAGTCTCATTGATGAAACTTCTTGAGGATAATCACAGAAGATCTCCACTTTACGTTCTATGCTCAGCTCTGTCACTTGTTTCACAACTGCTTCTAGGGATTCCTCCAAGCTGAATTCGCTGCAATCTAGGTGCATATAGCTGATATAAAGCCATAATAAAAAACAAACAGGATTAGAGTGAAAGATTCAGGAATTAGTAACCAAGCTAATCATACAATAGAAGAATCCAGGTCACAGTACCCTTCTTCGACTCCCTCTAAGTCTGAGTCGCTTATGACTTTGGCTAACTGCTCCCTGCATAAAACGCATGTCCTCAGATACCACTTTTGCTCTTCACTCAATCCGGATGAATGTAGCAATTCTTGAAGAAAGGAAATTGCCTTTTCCGGGTTCTTTACTTCATGGCGAAGATATTCCAATTTGTTGAGGGTGCAGGCAATCGCCTGCTCTGATATTCGCTGAACCTGTAGAGCATATTGGAGTTCCGGACTAGGTACTTGCAAGAAGCATAAAACCCCAGTAACTTTTCCCTCAATATCAGTCTTTTTGGTTGCAGAAAGCAATGCTTCGATGAAGCTACCATCACGATTGTAGAAACCAAAGGAAAGCTTCTCTATGTTCTTCTGGCCAAAACTCAAAGCATTTAAAGCTATTCTAAGTTTAGTTAATGTGTCATGGTCTTTAAGGCGGCAACCATAATCATTTGATGTAAAAACCTCCCCGAGAAGCATTTTATCGACAGCTTCTTCTCTCTTTATCCCAGAGAGCTTCTGCATTGCATTGTTCCACTCTAAGCATAACCCATTCTCATTGGTCATAAAAATTGGCGGAATGAGTGCTGAAGGGCTCCACATGATTCTGGCATAATCTCCTTGCACACGGCTATAGTTTTCAATAAGCGTTTTATGGCCTGTAACGTCTTGTCCAATGAAGCATACACCAAGAACATTATTTGTCATATCTCTGCTACAGCAAGTGTTGACAACTAAAACAATTGGACTGCTTTTCCGTTTAGGACCAAATGCTCTGATCCTGATCTCAGCACCACACTCTTCGCTACCTATTATGTATTATGAACACAAGGCACAGATGAAAATCTGCGAAAACAGTCAAATAAGTTGAAAACAAAATATAAAAGGGAGCCAGAAACAACAAAAAGGATACTTGCTTCCATACTTCAGTGCAAGATGCTTACCTTCGAGAGCCATTGCTAACATGTTCTTCACCGTTTTTGTAGAATCTTCCTCAACGAGATCTAGTACAGGTTTGCCTATTGCTTGCTCAACTGCCAATCCAGTTACCTCAGCTGCCTTTGAATTCCAACCGTTTATAACACCAGAGGCATCAACCGCAAAGATCGGAACAGCAGCTGTATCAATCAAGCGCACCATTTCGTTCACAATAACACACAACTCGTCCACCTTCTGAACCCTATTATCCACAGATGGGACATTCACAACTGTCTTTGAATGCTCCTCTTGCAGTGAGCCTTTTATTATTAGCTGCAAAGAATTAATTGCATCCATTTCCATGTCGTCCCATGGCATACTTTTCCACCGGACTATCTCCATAAAAGCCTTGAATGAGGATCTAGGATGCATCCTTTTACCATCTCTGTCATTAGGATCATGTCTTGCACCACCCCACTTGATTTGTTTTGCAGTGCCAGACCGGAACCAGAAAAGGAAATCTTTTTCGGTAATATATACGACAGCCATTCCACAGATTGACTCCCCAAGAACAGATGCATCCGGATAACCAGACTCCATTAGACTGTCAGTTGTAAAGCCAGTGTTTCCTCCATGACTTTTGAGAACCCAGTTAATTATATCTTTGATTTGTATCTCTGTCGGAGTAAACCCCAGAGACCAGAGTTTGTCTTTGTAATAAAGGGCTGCTCCATCACATTTAACAAGATCCATTATATTTGGTGATTGAGTGACTATACCAATGGGTGTATTGCGAAAAAGCATGTCACATAGCACACTCTGAGTTTGCAGAATCCGCTTCTCTTTCAACAGGTTAGCAGATTCCTCTTCTTTGTTGATTTGCACGCTAAAAACTTGAGTCAAGAACTCACAAGCATACCGTAATGGGAATGGCACAAACCTGGGACTTGCGTGATGACAAACCACTAAGCCCCATAAGTGTCTGCCTGTCTGTAGATCTCTGTTCATCTCATCACTATCACTGCCATTGACTGTCACGGACATAACAAGAGATGCCACTGAGCCCATATTACTCATATATTGTGCATGACAGCCATGAGGAGCTCTCAAAGTAGATCCGGAAAGACTTATTGACTGCGAGAAACTCTTGTCTTGTACTACTTTAACTGAAACTGCTGAACAATCATAAATCATCCTAACCTTGTTCCTCATAAAAAGAAATCTAGAAGCTTGCGGTATATCAGTGGCCGAATAATGCAACCCAAGATAAGGTTCCATGTCTTGCCTACAACATTCAGCAATCACTTCACCATGCCCATCTTCGTGAAATTTATACACCATCACCCTATCATAACCAGTCAATTCACTAACTTCCTTGACCAGAGAATCACAGAGCAACGAAATATTGCCACTAGGCAATGCTTGCAATCTTGAAATGGATTTGGAAGCAAGCTTGTATGATTTTAATGCTCCAGCAGTAGTGACTGGCACCTCATCTGGACTCAATGGCTCCAAATCTATAACAATACCCTCTTCAATTCGATGCAGAATTGCATAAAAAGGCTTACTTGAAGACCTGCAATGAAGTGTTATCGGATTTAGAATACTGATCTCACCAAAGTCAATAGCTTTCTGCAAAGCAGAAAAACCTGGAGACAAAAACAGTGATTTCACATCAGTTCCTATAGTCAGAGCTTCCCTTTGCTCCATACTTGGCACTGTATGTGGTGTGAGACCCAACATCTCTTGAGTGTTTTCACTATATGCAATTACTTTGAGATTCTTCTCATCAACAGCAATTAAGCAACCACAGGGCTGAATCAACATCCCTCTCTGAATCTTCTGTAAGTAAGTTGAGACAGCTGAAGAAGGAATTTCGCACGAAGAACTCGGCATGTTCAAGTTAACTGAAGCTGAATAGTCAAATAAACGCTCGGATTCTTCGAAATTTCCGTGTAGCTTTGCATCAGCAAGAACCTGTGAAGTGATTCGGGAGTTATGTCTAGATCGAGTAGAACAGCTTTGTGTGTTGTTGCTTTTATCTGTGCAATTCGATGACATTTCTTCTTCCCTTCAAAACGAATCTGTAGAAAATCCCAAAGCTTTTTGCTTTTAACTACTTGATCCAGCAAAATTCAGTAATTGAGGGATAGAGACAAACCAAAAGTTTCAATAAGCTGGAAACGAGAGGGAATTTCACGTTCCTATTAGGGTTTCGTTTCTTAGAGATTTTGCTGTGAATACACTCTCTGGTTTGAAGAAATGTAATTTACTGAGTCGGAATCTTTGGAACGTTCATTGCAACTTTCTAGGTGAGAATCAGAGAAGCATGAGAGGAGGTAGATAGATGACGAAAACGTCATGATTTTTTAAGTTAAATTGAGCGAACTGCTTCGCGAGTAGGAACTTGTGATGTTTTATGTATCCAAACTCAACTGCGTGCCATTTTTCCATAACTAAATTAAACTTCCATTAGCAATATTAAGGGGGTGTTATTGAATTTTGGTTTTTATTGTATTTTAATGTATTTGTATTTTAATGTATTTGTATTTTAAAGTATTTTGTTGAATTTCTTATGATGCACAATGTATTTAAATGTATTTTAAAAGATTTATTTGTAATGTATTTTGATTGATTTGTATGTATCGTTAAATATTTTTAATTTTAAAAATATTGTACAATTTTATGATTATTGTATTGTATCGACTAGAGAGATAGCAAATGCTTTTTTTTGTTATTACTTTTTTGTTGTGTGTTCATTTACAAAGAACCAATTGATCTATATATAGTGTACGATGTATATGTACGAGATATATATAGCATATATCGGTTATTATAGATAATTACAACTTATAGTAATATTAAGTAGATAATATTGAAAGAGATTATCTATATATTATAATACTCCCCTTTAATTATCTATTTAAAGATTGTATATCATCTCGTTAAAAATCTAATCATGAAAAAATCCAGTAGGATAAAAACCACGATAAGGGAAAAAGAGGACGATGTCGCAATCTCCCCTGGAAAGGATGAGTATTGTATTGTCTTCATAAGTCACGTAGGTGACGTATGTTTATGTTCTGAATATGCTTTCGGAAGACTGTAATAGGAAGCGCCTTTGTAAACAGGGCCGTTGGATTGTCGTTTGAACGGATATACTAGACGTCAACTTCCTCGTTTTTCTCGAGTTCTTTGGTGTAGGCGAAAAATCTTGGAGGAATGTTTTTTGTCCTGTCACTCTTGATATATCCTTCTTTTAGTTGAGCGACACAAGTAGCATTGTCTTCGAACAATGTCGTTGGCTCTTTATTGACTGCTATATCGCTTGCTTCTTGTATATGATGAGTCAGGGATATGAGCCAAACGCATTCTCTACATGCTTCGTGAAGAGAAATTTTTTCTGCATAATTTAAAGAGCCAAAGTTTGTTTTTGGGAGCGCCACGAGATTACAGTTCCACCGAATGTAAAAATATATTCGGTTTGCGATCGAGCCTTATGTGGGTCGGATAAATAACCTGCATCTGCAAAACCGACTAGACTGAACACAGATTTTCTACAATAAAATAGTCTTAAATCAACTGTACCTTGAAGATAACAGAATATGTGCTTTATCTTGTTCCAATGTCTGCGCGTAGGTGACGAACTGTATCTTGCAAGAATATTAGTAGCAAATACTATATCTGGTCTAGAACAATTTGCAAGATACATAAGTCCACCAATAGCACTCATGTATGGTCCTTCAGGACCTAAGAGTTCCTGTCATATTCGCGAGGTCTAAATGGATCCTTGTTAATGTCAAGGGATCTATGAACCATTGGACTATTCAAAGGATTTTTAACACTCTTTTAGTGTAATTTGATTGATGCACAAAGATTCATTCTTGGAGGTGCTCTATTTGGAAACCTAGAAAACACTTTTTCTTTCCAAGATCTTTCATTTTGAACTCTTCTTTCATGTGAGTTCTTGCATCATTAATTTCCTTTTGAGTTCCAGTTATGTTCAAGTCATCAACATATACAGCTATGATCACAAACCCATTTGAGGATTTCTTAATAAATACGCAAGGGCATATCGCATTGTTGACGTATCCCTTTTTCAAAAGATATTCACTTAAGAGATTATACCACATACGCTCGGATTGTTTTAATCCTTAAAGTGATCGATGTAATTTGACTGAACGTATTTCTTTAGATCATTTAGTGATATTTGATCATTCTGGGATTTTAAATCCTTCAGGGATTTTCATATAAATATCACTATCAAGTGATCCATATAGGTATGCAGTCACTACATCCATCAGGTATATTTCTATATTCATAGAAGCCGCAAGGCTCATTAGGTACCTGAATATGATTGCATCCATTACCAGGGAATATGTTTCTTCATAATCTATTCCCGGTCCTTGAGAAAAATATTGAGCCACAAGTCGTGCTTTATATCTTGTGACTTCATTTTTCTCATTTCTTTTTCGTACGAAAATCCATCTACATCCGACTGGCATTACACCTTCAGGTGTAATGACAATAGGTCCAAACACATCTCGTTTATTAAGGGAGACTAATTCAGTTCTCATGGCTATTTGCCAATTCTCCCAACCATGCCTTTCTTGGCATTCTGATACGAATGTTGGGTCTGGATCATCATTTTCATGATCCATGTGTTTGGAAATAGAAAAGGAGAATGCTCCATTAATATGTTTTGTCTTTTGTCTAGTCCATAATTCTCCAGTATGAACATAGTTAATGGAAATCTCATACTTTTCTATATTAGGTTCATCTTCTTGACGAATATCTTTGTATGGTTCTTCTTGAACCTTTTCAATTATGTCTTCGAGACATTTTTCTTTATTTGGTTCTTATAGAACCAATTCATTTATTCTCCCATTTTCTTTTTCTTTCTGGGGTTTTTATCTTTATAGCCTATTGGCCTTCCCCCTCTTTAACTGAACCTTAGGTTCATTTTCTTTGCTCCCATCAGTTTGTCTCTCAGGAACATTATCTTGACAGGGTGTTAGCAGCGGATATATATGATTTTTTCACTCTATTTATATATGTGAACGCATCTGGTAATTCATTTGCCAAATTTGAAGATGTACAATTTTTTGTACTTCCATTTCGCGTTGTTTCATAGGGGGATCAAGATATGCTAAAGATGGGGTAAACCATGTAATTTTTTTTAGCTCATGTTTAATTCCTCCCCCTAACTCTAGAAATTCATCTTCATTAAATTGAAATTCGCCAAAACGTGCCCTAAACATATCACCAGTTTGCGGTTCGAGGTATCTAATGATACTCGGTGACGTATACCCAATATATATTTCCAATCTCCATTGTGGCCCCATTTTTTTTCTTTGTGGTGGGGGTATTGGTACATAAACCGCACAACCAAATACTCGGAGATGGGATACATCTGGCTTTGCCCATATGTTAATTAAAATGGGGGAATATTCATGATATGCGTTTGGTCGCAATTGGACTAAAGCCGCTGCATGCAATATAGCATGTCCCCATATTGAAACTGAGAGTTTTGTTCTCATAATTAATGACCTTGCAATCAGTTGCAACCGTTTAATTAATGACTCGGCCATGCCATTTTGCGTATGGATATGGGGAACTGAATGTTCAACATCGATTCCCATTAACATGCAATAGTTATTAAAAGCTTGTGAAGTGAATTCACCAGCGTTATCAAGCCTTACTTTCTTTATAGTATAATCAAGAAATTATGCTTTTAACCTGATTATTTGAGTAATGAATTTTGCGAAAGCTATATTTCGTGTTGTCAGCAGACACACACGTGACCATCTACTAGATGCGTCAATTAATACCATAAAGTATCTAAATGGCCCGCATTGTGGATGAATAAGTCCACATATATCACCATGTATTCTTTCTAAGAATAAAGGAGATTCATTCCCAATTTTGGCTTGTGACGACCAAGTTATGAGTTTTCCTTGAGAACATGCGATACATGAAAACTCATTTGATTGGTAAATGTTCTGGTTTCTCAATGGGTGACCATTGGAGTCTTGCACAATTATTCTCATCATACCTAAACCTGGATGGCCAAATCTATCATGTCATACCTTAAACGAACAAGTAAACTTTGAGTTTACTGTAACATAGGATTCAATTGTATATATTTTTGTGCAATTTAATCCAGAAGATAATATTTGTAAATGTTTCAATCTTTCTTTATTTTCCGAAGTAATGCAAAGGTATTCAATGCCATTTTTATTCATAGTCTTTATGTGATATCCATTTACGCGGATATCTCTGAAACTCAGTAAGTTTCTATGAGACTTAGGGGAATATAACACATTTGTTATTTCAAATTTTGTTCCCCTTGGCAATGAAAAATTAGCTCTTCCAGAGCCTATGATTATCTTTTCACTACCAGATAAGGTATTCACTCTTCCAGCGGAATCCTTTATAGTGAGACTCGAGAAATACTTTTTATCTTTAAGTATAGTGTGCGTTGTTGCACTATCTGCCAGACATATATCTCCATCATTTGTCTCAATCTTTGACATTGTCTGACATTGAAGTATAAAATATGCATTAATTAAACAAAATATGATATTTTATAAAACTTTATTTATATTACAAGGAGAAAACTAGCTTAAGCTTAAGTAAAATACAAAAGATGCATATTATAGAAACTACAAAATAAAAATCTCTTTTATATCGATTTCTAATCGCTCGACTTTCTGTTAGAACCCTCGGTATCGACAAGAAAGTCAGCGATATCCAGATGGGTATCGTCATTCAGACCATGAAAGGAAGGTTCAGCCTCATCAGACATGAGATTTGTTTCAGCATCCCTTATTTTAGCTTTTTTGATGCTTGGTACAGATCGGCTAAATGTTTTGTCGTACGACAAGTTTGAGATCAATGTCCTTTTATGCCACATCTGTAACAAACGTTTTCACCTTGCTTTTTCACAACGAGACCAGCATCATTAATCTGAGTATTTTTGTTGGTTCTTTCTGCCTTGGAATTATTTCGATGGAAACTACTTCCTTTTCCTCGTCCACGACTTTCTATGACCGCGACCACGATCTCTGCTGCGTCCACGTCCTCGTCCATAATAATAATTATTATTATTACTGAATAAAGAAACATTCACTTCTGAAAGTGGAGCTGATCCAGTTGGACGAGTTTGATGATTTAACATTACAAGTTGATTGTTTTGCTCAACAACTTGCAAAACTTGCATCAGGTCAGAATATCGAGTAAATTTATTTGCTCGATACTGTTCCTGAAGAAGGACATTATTAAGATGAATTTTCTGGAATGTGTTCTCAATTAAATCATAATCGGAAAAATTCTCACCACATAACACCATTTTCGATGTGATTCCGAACAAAATGGAATTATAGTCATTTACACATCGATAGTCGTGAAACCTAAGATTTAGCCATTCATGTTTGGCTTTTGGTAAGATCACATACTTTTGGTGATCAAACCTATCTTTTAAAGAGATCTAGAGATCTACAGGATTTTCTTTTGTAATGTATTCATCTTTAAAACCATCATGGAGGTGGTGACGTAAAAATATCATCACCTTAGCCTTATCCTCATAGGTCGTCATTTCTGACGGATCGATAATTTTTAATAGCCTGTTGGCTTTTAGATACATTATTTTATCTAATGCCCAAGTCATATAATTCTTTCTGGCAACATCCATAGCCGCGATATCGAGCTTTATCAAATTTGACATGATAACTATAAATAATTTTTAAAACGTAAATTAATGTATTGTTATATATGTTTCTTTTAATAAAGAAACGTATAGAATATTAAATGCATAATTTAAAAGCAGAAATTAAATGCATAATTTAAAGGCATAAATTAAAGGCATAATTTAAATGCATAATTTAGAGACATAATTTAAAAATATTATTTGGAGTATGTACCACCACATGATTGTGTAGGAGGCATTGCCATCCATATGATCGAAGGGTATAGTCTTTCAATCGATCCAAAGATGTATCATTTATTTTTTATGATTTAAAAGGCAAAGCATTTCAACAGATCTAAGATATATCTTTTATTTTATGATCGAGGGGCATAGCCCTTATAATGATCAATGGAACATAGTCCAAAATTTTTATGATCAGGGGCAGCGGCCCTATAATGACCAAAGGGACATCGCCTGGTTTATTTTATGACCGAGAGGCATAACTCCTATAAAGATCAAAGGGACTTCGCCCGAGAGGAAGGCCAAATCCTTCCACTCTGAAAATAAATATCATAAATTTAAATTTGAAATAAATTAAATTTTACCTTAGACTTTTAACGGAACCGGATTTTGAATTTTTAATCGAGTATAGAAGCGCTCGTGTTGATAACGTGTTGTACAATAATATTTTATTATTATTGTATTGCATCGACTAGAGATATAGCAAATGATTTTGCTTTGTTATTATTTTGTTGTTGTGTGTTCATTTACCAATTGATCTATATATAGCATACGATGTATAGTTACGATATATATATAGCCTATGTCGGTTATTATAGATAACTATATTAGGTCCCGCGTGATACGCGAGTGTTATTTAGATTTAAATATGATAACTCGTGTTATTATATATTTTAATTGACATTAAAATCAAAATTTAGTTTTATTAGTTATTTTGGTATTTAGTTTCTTTTTACATAATAGTTAAAACTAATATTAATATATGTTGCGGTTTTTAGGTTTGAACAAACATAAAAGTGTACATATATTTTTTATCTTCAAATTTATATTATTGATCTTTTATATGTTATATGCTTTTATTATTTTAATCTTATAATTTATGTTAATTTTTCTTTATGTTATTACATAGTTTATATTTATTTTTTTATTATATTATTTAGAAAAATTAATAAACTACCAATAAAAAATAAGAAAGTTTCCATTAGTTTAAAATACTACGTTGACACATGTCATAATCTTAA
>OVBE01005531.1:0-21552 GCA_900406425.1 Iberis pinnata | reverse complement strand
CTAGGCGCCGACGTGGAGAAGAAGATGGACCCAGGAAGACAGGAGCTAAATGGGCCGGCCTGGCGAGTTGGGCCATCCAGCTCGCGGCCCATTAGGTTAAAGATATGTAATTAGGTTTTTAAGCATGTATTTTCACTATAAATACTCATGTAATCATTTTTAAACGAGATATGAAATTCTTCTGAGCTTTTACCCACATAATCTAAGATCTAAACCTATTGTTAAGTCTTGATTCAACAAGATCCTATTTGTCGGTTAAGGAAACTTTTGCCTAAGACAATGAGCAGTTGCATGTAGCTTCTCTTTGCTATTATCCTGTCCATCAAGCCTTTGAGATGGGAGTACTTGACTATGAGCAACAGTTGATGATTCACCTCTTTCCTTAGTTTGGTAAAGTGGTTTTGGCCAGGTTGAGCCTTCTTTGTATCCTCTACCATAGAAACCATTATTTTGTTCACATGAGGCCCTTTCTCTGCCTCTTGTATCTTTAAACCTCATGTTATTCACATCTCTTACGTTTGATTGTCCATGACGAGCAGCCCATTGTTGATCATCACGAGAAGAGTTTTGTCGCTCTCTACAATGACCACTAAATTTGTAAGGGAAGACATATTTGATATCATCCTCTTTTGAAACTCAAAGCTCTCTTTGCTGGTGGTTTCCTTTGAACCTCCCACTTGTTATCCTCATGAATATTTTTAGCCACCACCTCGGCATAGGACCTGTGAGCCCTTTGGTTCTCTTCTTGGTGCATGTGATTTACCAACCTTTCCTGACAAACATCACCTGAATGTGTCAACCTGCAGCATTTGGAACAAAAATTTGCTAGTTTTTCATAACTTAACCCAACTTCAATGACATCACCAGAGTCAAAAGGGACTTCTGTATAAAAATGCAGTGGATTGCAACCATCTAAGGTGACAAAAAAACTGCTTGAATCTACGTCTATGTCGCGGACAGTGCCTAATGCGTCCCCGACCACACGAATACTCGCTTCATCCCAAACATGTAAAAGGACTTCAAGGAGTTTAACCCAAAATGAAATAGCAGAGGGATAATTTGGAGCAAAGCTTGGTTCCCAACGTACCAAGGACACCATCCAACCATAAAAAAATAAGGTTCATTCTGCAAGACACCAACCAAGTCCTCCTCGGAAGCCATATCAAACTGAAAACGTCCTGACCTTAAATCCAAACCAATGACCTTATCTTCAAGTGTCCAGATCTTAGGAAAGTAAACCAAAAGAGATTCCATTCGTTGAACAGAAGGATTGAGTAGTCTGCCAATAAGAGTGAGCTCAAATTGTTTGATTCTGGATTCCATTTGATTTCCCATGATTTTTACAGTGGCTGTTCGCAGAACAGGACCAGACCTTTTTTTCAATCCCAATTGAGCCATTGTAACTAACCAAAAACCTTGTTTCACCCGAGAGAAATAGAGAAGCAAAATATTAAACCGAAAAACATAGATAAAAGTGATTCTGACCGTGACCAAAGGTTGAATAAATAGCCATAAGAATTTACGGATCCTTGAGATACGTCGAGAACTCCGAAAATCATGACCATGATTAATTTTGTTTTCATAAATGGAATCATAAATCTGATACAGAATGGCAAGGAACCACTTTCCTTGATGAAGAAGATGACATGCACCTTCCATGGATGTTTCCCAATTGCATGCCATGATTACCATAATCGAACAGAAAATCTCCTCCATTAAAGCATGATATGTTGAAAGCCACCGATTAATCACAAAGATCTTCACCCAGATCTTGAAAAAAAAACCATCTATTGAACCATTTAAAACATCAATTTTTTACCAAAGGCCATTTAAAACATCAACTTCCGTTGACTAGTCTAATTTAAACACCACCTTAGTCAAAGGTTAACTACATTTAACGGTGTTAAATACAAAGCAAAAAAATCCCAAATTGATGCCATGAACCCTAATTAAACGTGATTGTTGAGTGAAATGAGTGGATCTGCTCTGTATATTATATACTCATGTTCACACTGGTCGAATCGACAAAGGTTTGTCGAACACTCAGTTCTTGTGGTTGATTCGCACGGTGCTTTTTCTATGTTTCATGTTTTCCACTCTAACTATATCCTGTAAACATGTATGTTGTTTGTGTTGTAGATATATGTTTGGACTCTTTTGACATATTATTTGGTTTCGTCTTTGTATGATGTACCCACATATATGGGTTATGGTTGTTGTACGATAATCGTTAATATCAACTAGTCCAATCCTTTATTCTAATGGATAGACAAATAGTCTTCTAAGTAGGTGCACCAAAAAGAGAAAAAGGATAAAAAGAAAGTGAAGACACGAAAGATTGAGAAATCACTAAAACAACAATATAGCACAAGTAACAAACGAGTCTCAGATTAATTTGAACAGCTTCAAAATAGTTGCTTGACAGAAGAAATTGAGCAACATCACCATACATGTTGGATATTTATCTGATGGTAGCTAAACATGTTGCGGACTTGTGGGTAATCCACTCAGGATACGTTTTGTTTTCAAGAAACCAAAAGATAAGATGAAGTTGTGCCTCAAGAGGATCGTATTTGCACCACTTCAGGGACTGAGAGACCCAACAAGATACCAAGTTCTATCTCCAGCTTAAAGACAATCTACTCTCAGCTTCTCTTGAGATGACAATATTCAAATTCCTTCTGATTTGAAGAAAAGAAAGAAACATAAGACTAGCAAATATATGTACAATTCATTGTTTGATGAATGGGTTTACTTCATGTATGTTGTTGAAGGAAGATGATTGCGACAGTGATGACTAACTTTTTGGTACAAGGAAGAAAGAGGAAAGATAAAGACTTGACTACAAACTTGAAGTTTACAGAAGATCCCTTAGTGCCTAGGGATCAGTTTTTATCTAAAGTAGGAACTTTTGCATTACCATAAACAGGTCCCGTTTTAGATCTCTATATTGTTTTGTTCTTTTCTCAGCTTGGCATAATGCCTTATAGCTTGTACAGTTCCACCAATTGTAATCATCTCTTTGATATATCATACTTGAATGATATCCATTTTTTACACTTATCTTAGATAAAAAGAATTAACATTTTTCCAAAGACGTTAAAGAGGTTGCTCCATAAATATTCTAACAAGGCTCATATCATGATTTTTAATCGGTTCAAATATCAGCTTACAAGGAAAACAAAAAGAATTGCAATATTAATTAAGTTCATATGTTAAATATTAGAAAATGACACCCATCAAGAACAAAAGAGGAGAGAAAGATTTAGTCTACATAGTACGAATAGTAGAGCACACTATCAACTCACAAGTTTCACCTTCAAAGAGTAACGAAAGAACCATATAGCTGAATTTGGGATTAGGGTTTACGGCATCAAATTGGAATTTTTTTTTTTGCTTTCTATTTAACACCGTTAAATGTAATTAACCTTTGACTAAGGTGGTGTTTAAATTAGATTAGTCAATGAAAGTTGATGTTTTAAACGGCCTTTTGTAAAAAAAAATTGATGTTTTAAATGGTTCACAAAGTTCATGGTTTAAATGGCCTAAACTTGAAAGGTTGTGGTTTTTTTTAACTTTTTTCCATTGTTTTATTGATCGAGTGACATAGTGGTTGTGTTATCTGTTGCCTTATTATCATATTAGGATTCGAACCCGGCTACTCGCATAGAATGTACATTTTCACCTATTTATAGAGCCGCAAAAATTATCAAAAATAGACTAAACAAAAGTGTATAAGCCTTCTTTTTGGCACACTCCAACCTCTTATACCCATAAAACCAGAAGAGAGAAGATATTGCGGGATCAATTCCCTTGACTTATACAATCGCCATAAAATGATCTCTCCTTTATCTCTTCTTTGTGTTCCACTTGTTCTTAAAGGTATTTTAGTATATAGGCTTCATAGGGATTGTTCGATTCTGAGTTTTGCTGGTTTATTTACCTGGCACGTTAGGTTATTTGTTATTTCTAGATCGAATCTTGGATCCCTTTGCCAGACTATAACTGGGGACTTATACCACTACTAAAAGGAGTCCTCGTACTCCCTATTATTGAACCAATTACGTAAACGTAGTTTCTTGAGTTGCTGTTAACGTATACTAACTCATATGTCTTTCGACCATTTTGAAATAATATACAATATTACTATTATAATCAAGAGTTGATGCAACTTCTGTGGAGATCATCATCTCTAAAAGAAGTGGTATGCCAACTAAAACGGATTGAGTTATACTAAAGTGACCTTCCATTGAGATTGCAAGACCCTATACATCCCCTTAAAAAACAATGTTGCAGATCAGAGGTCACACCAAACTTTTTTTTTGATTTGTGCCCTTCAACAAAACTATTTATTCGAAACAAAGTCAAAACATGATTAAAGTAGGAAAATCAATTTCTAATTTATTCCATCTTGTGTAGTATTCACTAACCACTTGAAAGGCCGAATCAATTTTTCGAAGCAACGGAAAAGAAAAAAAGAAAGCAACCTTCATTTAGCCTGAAAGAGCTACATTCCTATCACTGTGAACCTCAACACCAACTTGTGCCTCAGATTTCTCAATATCTGTTGTGGCAGAAGCAAGTTTCTATGTGAACTCAACTTAACCCTTTTGCACTTGGATGGGGTCGATGTGGTCAAGCGGAACTGCTTCAACTGTTATTATGTCAGCTAAAGAATTTGAATAGAGGAATGCGAAACCGCTGCTCAGGAAGTATTTCTTCACGTCAGTGAATAGTGCCTTCATGAACGGACATTATACTAGGTTTAAGCTCAACAATTCGGTAAGTGTCCAGGCAGAACATCCATTTGTCCTGTTGTCGCGGGAATCAAAGATTCAAGTTATGATATCTAAGGTTATTTGATTAAGACTTATCACAATTACTGTAAGTTTCTTCACAAAGCCATCTTTAAAAGACATCTAGAGACTAAAATTATCTTATCGTTCTGCTTTCATTAAAACCCTATAACTTAGCAATGTCAGATCTACAAAAACTGAAGGCCCTAAGACCTTTGTGGAATTTATAGCTCATCTTATTCCATCATGGGCTTGATTAAGAAATGGGCCATATTCTGCAAAACAAAAGAACGAGTCAGTGGGCTCAATTTTTATTTATGCAGCCCATTACGAGTTGGACTTATATACCTGATTTAGGTTAAGGTCTATTAAGGTCGTTACATCTTCTTCTTCGCCAATCTGATGCGAGACAGAGAGAGTTGCAGAGATGGCCATTGATAAAGCTTGAGAGAGGTGGCTTTGAGCTTCAGAGGTCTTTGGCATCAGGTTATTCAGACGCATTTCATTCTAGTCTTCTTGTGTTGATCTGGTTTACCTGAGATATAAGAACACATAGGTTAGATTTCTAGTTTGATCTTATCGCGCAATCTCTGTATCAAAATCTGAACATATTCATAGTGAAATCTTGAAGTGGACAGTCTCTTCCCCAGATGTACCGAAAGGGAACTGGATTACCAAATTATTGAGTGTCTAATTGCGTTAATTTTGAGTTTCTTAAGACGCAAGTTAAGTAACAAAACCTAACAAGTGGTATCAGAGCTCTAGGAGCGTATCAGTTCAAGAACTCAAAAGCAAGCAGTATAATCCTTACGGATTCAAGAAACATTGTTGCAAGCAGATTCAAGAATTAGACCTCGCAATTAAAGGTATAAAGATTAAGGTTGCAAACTTATCTTTATTATCTTGTGTGTGTTGCGGTTATCCTCTTCGTCTTGCATCAATCTTGTTTCAATCTTAAGCAATGGGAGAAATCTCATTGGCATATACTCGAGTAGAAGTCGAGAGGTTCGACGGTACAGGTGATGTCGGACTATGGAAAGTCATAATGCTTTCGCATTTTAAAATGCTTGACCTTAAGGAAATTATATTTGATGAAGATATGTTTAAAGATCAACCAGTGGTTCAAGAAGTATCAAGTTCATCCCCTTCTGAAACAGATAAGAATAAGGATCAAAGTGAGCCATCAGTTTCGAAGTCTAAGGAACGAGATCCCATCAAATTAGAAAAATTAGAAAAGGCCATGAGTGTGATAATACCTAATATCAATGATCAGGTATTGAAGAAGGTGATACATTGTACTACAGCATCATCTATGTGGAGCACTTTAAATATGCTCTATATGGAAAGTACATTGCCAAACATGATCTATCTACCGCTGAAATTCTATACATTCAAAATGAATGATTCAAGATCCATTGACCAGAATATAGATGAGTTTCTCAAACTTGCTACAGACCTGGGAAATGCAGGAATTGAAATTTCATAAGAAGTTCAGGCTATTCTTCTCTTAAGTTCCTTACCATCAAGGTTCGATCACTTGAAAGAGACCTTGGAGTACAACAAAGAAACATAAAGTCTAAGAGAAGTTGTTGCTTCCGCAAAATCAAAGGAAAGATAGCTCATGGAAAGTGGAAAAGGAAGTAAAGGTCAATCAGAGGGCTTGTATGTTGGTAATAGAGGAAGATCAGAATCTAGAGACGATCAAAGTGGCAAGAAAAAGGGTAAAAGCAAAAGCCGAAGTAAATCAAAGTCCCAATGCAATAAGAAAAGTAAAGGCTGCTTTGTTTGCGGCAAAGATGGGCATTGGAAAAAGGATTGTCCAGAGAGAAATAATAAGGAAAGCAAATCATCTGCGAATCTAGTTACCAAAGAACCATTAGTTCTCACAACAAGTTTCCAAAATGCTGAGAATGAATGGGTCTTAGATTCAGGTTGCAGTTTTCATATTACTCTAAATAAGGATCTACTGTTTGATCTAGAGGAGTCCAAAGGTGGAAAAGTTCTAATGGGAAATAATACATTTAGTGAGATTCATGGCACTAGAAAGATCAGAATTGACAATCCAGATGGATTGTGTGTTATTTTGACAGATGTTAAGTTCATGCCTACAATGGGCAGAAACTTAATTTCTTATGGTTGCCTTGAAAAGGCAGAGTGCATATATGAAGGAAAAGATTTTAAGATTCAGTTCTACAAGAAATCAAGTGGTCAGAAAGTGTTAGCATGAATTTTCAGAGATGGATTGTATTATTTGGAAGGTTCAGTTTCAATATCAGAATCAAATTCTGCTAAGAAAGTTTCAGGTAATGCAAGAAAGTGGCATTCTAGACTCGATCACATGAGTTAAAGGAATATGAATATTCTAGCTAAAGATGGCTATTTGACGAATAAGGATGTAAAAGATTCGGAGTTTTCTGAAATATGTGTTCTAGGAAAAGCTCACAAACAGAGTTACAAGAAAGGAACACATTCCTCTACTGAAGTATTACAATACGTGCATCCAGACTTATGGAGAGCTCCAAGTATTACACCAAGTCTATCTAGAATGAATTACTTCATTTCATTTATTGATGATTTCTCAAGGAAAGTCTGGATTTATTTACTAAGGACTAAAGATGAAGCCTATCAGAAGTTTGTTGATTGGAAGAATTTGGTTGAAAACCAAATAGGCAAAAAGTTGAGATGTCTAAGAACAGATAATGGATTGGAATATTGTAATAACAGATTTGAGACGTTATGTAGAGAATCAGGAATTAAACATCATAGAACGTGCACCTATACTCCGCAGCAGAATGGGGTATCAGAAAGAATGAACAGAATGATTATGAATAAAGTTAGGTGTATGCTCACATAGAGTGGTTTTGAAGAGAAGTTTTGGGCAGAAGCTGCTTCAACAACAGTCTACCTGATTAACAGATCTCCTAGTTTAGCTACTGGTTTTAAATTACCCGAAGAATTGTGGTCACGATCAAAACCAAAGTTAAACCATCTAAGAAGATTCGGTTGTGCTGCATTCGTTCATGTTGTTCAGTCTAAAACTAGTCCAAGAGAAGTTAAAGGTTACTTCATGAGATATCCTCAAGGTACTAAAGGTTTCAAAGTTTGGGTTCCAGAACATAATCAGTGTGTTGTTAGCAGGAATGTAATCTTTCATGAAGAAGAAGTGTATAAGGATAAATCAGAGTTGACAGCGGATTCAGAGGAAGTAAGAGCTGAAGATCAGAATGTTACTAAAGGAAAAAGAGTTACTTTTGATTCAGTTCTAATTAAGGGACCTTCTATTGTTGTTACTGAAGAAGACTCAGCTTCAGGTGGAGCTCATCAGAATTTTGAAGAAGGAAGTTCATATTCAGGTGGAGCTAATTCAGGAACTGTTGGAGTTCAGAATGATCAATTTGAATCAGAGTCAGAATCAGAACATGGAAATGAAACAGTGCAAGAACAGGAAGACCTAGATAACTATATGCTTGCTAGAGACATATTTAGAAGAGAAAGAAAGGCTCCTTCAAGATTTGATTATTTTGATATCGTGGCATATGCTCTATCCGCAACAGAAGATGTGGAGATTGATGAACCATGATTTTATGCAGAAGCTATGAGGAGTGAAAGCAATAATGAGTGGAAGATATCATGTGTGGAAGAAATGGATTCATTAACAAGAAATCAGACGTGGCAGATTGCAGACAGAACAAACAAGAAGAGAGTTATAGGATGCAGATGAGTATTCAAGAGAAAGCAAGGTATTCCAGGCATAGAACAACCTAGGTTCAAAGCTAGATTGGTGGCTAAAGGATTTTCACAAGTTAAGGGGATATATTATACAGAGGTATTTGCCCCTGTAGTGAAACATGTATCCATACGGATAATGTTATCACTAGTAGCCAATCAAGATTTAGATCTTGACCAATTGGACGTGAAAACTGCATTCTTAAATGGGACTCTAGATGAGGAAATCTACATGGAACGGCCAGAAGGATTCAAAGTGAAAAGTCAGAAAGATAAAGTCTGTTTGCTTAAATGATCACTATATGGCCTAAAACAGTCACCTAGGCAGTGGAATAAGAGATTTGATTGTTTTATGAAAGAACATAAATTCAGACAGAGTCAGTATGATCCATGCGTGTATATCAAGGGTTCAGGAATTCAAGATGTGATCTATTTACTGATATATGGTTGATGATATGTTAATGGCATCTAAAGATTCAGCTGGTATTCAGAAACTTAATACAAGTTTGATGAAAGAGTTTGAAATGAAAGACCTAGGAGCTGCTACAAGAATTCTGGGAATGGACATTATCAGAGATAGAAAGAAAGGAGTGTTAAAACTTTCACAAGGAAAGTATTTGGAAAAAGTTTTAAAAGCATTCAATATGTTTGATTGTAAACCAGTGGTTACTCCACTTGGCTCACAATTCAAACTTAAAAGTCAGAGTGAAGCAGACTTGGAAGTTGAGTCAAGGTTAATGTCAGAGGTCCCTTATGCCAGTGCAGTGGGAAGCCTCATGTATGCAATGGTTGGTTCTCGACCAGACATTGCAGACTCAGTTGGTGTGGTTAGCAGGTTTATGAGTAAATCTGGTTGTGATCATTGGAGTGCAGTTTAGTGGATTTTAAGGTCTCTTAAAGGTACAATTAATCACAGTTTGACATTTACTAAAGATTCAGAGTTCAAAGTTGAGGGGTTTTGTGATTCAGATTATGCTACAGATTTAGATAGAAGAAGATCAATTACTGGTTATATTTTTCAAGTTGGAGGCAATACAGTTAGTTGGAGATTAGGTCTCCAACATGTAGTTGCTCTCTCAACCACAGAGGCTGAATATATGGCTTTGGGTGAGTCAGTTAAAGAAGAAATTTGGTTAAAAGGCATAGTTGAAGATTTGGGTTTTATTCAAAGTAAGATTAAAGTTCATTGCGATTCTCAGAGTGCAATTTACATAGCTAAAAACAGAGGTTTTCACGAAAGAACGAAATATATAGCAGTTAAGTGGCATTTTATCAGAGATGAAATCACATATGGAATTATTGAAGTGGTCAAAATTCATACAAGCCAAAAACCCAGCATATCTATTGACTAAGAACTTACCTGGAAAGCCTTTTGAGAATGTGCTACTTACTTTGAAGGTTGTTGATTGAGGTATCGGCTCTATCTGCTTGGCGATTCTTCTCGATTCCTCACCTCGCAGACACAAAAGAGAAAGTTGGGGTCAGTTTTGATTACAACAGGATTTATTAGAATCGTAAACATGCAAGATTATTCAACAGTTTTAAGTTTCAAGTTCAGATTTATAAGTTTCGATCACATGCAGAAGCTGAAAAGGTTTACCTTTGTAGTTTTGTTGTGAATCTTTAGTCTCGGGTCTTCAAATCTGGTTCTTCATGCTGATGTCTTCAGTTGTTCTTCTGGGTATTTGAGTTTTGTTTCTAGAAGCGTTATTTTCTCGACATGCATGCAAAGAAAAGTGGTCAGTAGAAGTTTTAATAAGGATATGAGAAGTCATAATCAGTTTTGGGTATGGTTTTACCTTAGATACTTTTTTGTTCTTCGAAGATCCAGAAGTTTTCTGTCTGATCTACCTGCAAAGGGTATGTCATTTGACAAAGAAAAAGAGAGAAAGTCAGTAAAGGAAAAATCAGTTTTTTTTTTAGAAGGATGATGAAGAGGTTTTAGAAGCTTATTGTTTTGATTCTTGAAGCAGATGGCGTTCTCAGAGGTTGTAAGTCGTCTGGTTGAGTTGTTTAGTCGGGGAGAAGCATGGTATAAGTGAAGTGGTCACCGGAGAAGATGAAGAGATTGTCTCAGGGTTTCACAGAGAAGAAGAAGAAAAAAGTTTAGTCAGCGATTAGGGTTGTAAAATTAGCTAAGGTGGAGAAATGTGGAATTTATAGCTCATCTTATTCTGTCCTGGGCTTGATTAAGAAATGGGCCATATTCTGCAAAACAAAAGAACGAGTCATTGGGCTCAATTTTTATTTCTGCATCCCATTACGAGTTGGACTTATATACCTGATTTAGGTTGAGGTCTATTAAGGCCTTTATACATCTTCTTCTTCGCCAATCTGATGCGAGACATAGAGAGTTGCAGAGATCGCCATTGATAAAGCTTGAGAGAGGTGGCTTTGAGCTTCAAAGGTCTTTGGCATCAGGTTATTCAGACGCATTTCATTCTAGTCTTCTTGTGTTGATCCGGTTTACCTGAGATACAAGAACACATAGGTTAGATTTCTAGTTTGATCTTATCGCGTAATCTCTGTATCAAAATAAAACATATTCATAGTAAAATCTTGAAGAGGACAGTCTCTTCCCCAGATGTACCGAAAGGGAACTGGATTACCAAATTATTGAGTGTCTAATTGCGTTAATTTTGAGTTTTTTAAGACGCAAGTTAAGTAACAAAACCTAACAACCTAATTACGCACATTTTCATACCTTATCATGATTCAACTACGAGCATTACTTCTTTCCTGGATAAATTCGAAATGTTGTTCAAACTTTTTCCACAAATCCGTAGATGAACCAAAATCACCAATCAAAAGCCACTCAAAATCCAATGTGTAGATGCAAACACTCGTCACTCACTAGGAACATATCACAGATCAAACAAACAAAAATGGAACAATGATCAGGACAAGATTAAAACGACCTCTTTTCCTGAAAGCTCAGATGCGTAAGGGAGGACAAAATTGACAGTGAGCTTCGTCGGAAGCGTAGAAACAGTCAATGGACGAGGTTTCATAAATGACGCAGGAGTCTACGGTGGGTCCATGTTCGGCGCCACTTTCTTCCATGATTCGATGAAAGTCGAATCGACCGTCGATGGAAGTTCCAATGAAAAGGCCCGAGACGCCGCTGATTTCGAGGAAGAGACGGTGACAGATGGGGAGAAGAGGCGAGAAGTTTGTCTGAACATGGCAGAGATGATTCTCGGGTAAATTGGGAATGCGTCGCCGATACGAGAGAGAGACACCGTACAACTCTTAAAAAAAGCTTACTCTTGGAATATGAAGTTCACGCGCCATTGTTGCACGTGAAGTAAGTAGGCTCTGAATGGTAGAGTGGTGTAGTTTGCGGGATGGTATATTTGTACGGGAAAAATCTCATTTAAAACCTTGAAACTATAATATACTAGCATTTCAAATCCTGAAGTTTTAGTACTAACACTTTTAACACTTAAACTATCAAAAATCACAAAAAGTGGTCGCCGATTTTCAGCCATCTTTTAGTCTAACGGAAAACGTTAACACCGTTTAAAAAATGGGTAATTGCACTACATATTCATATTACAACCTAAAATTAATAATCTAACATCTACTTCTTAAATTTACTAAACAAATTTTCTAAAATACCATTTTACTCTTTCTTTCTTTCTTTTTTCTTTTCTTCTTTATGGGTCATTCACGTTTTATTTTTTCTTTTTTAATAATCTTTGTAATTTTTTTTAAGTCTTGCAATTTTTTTTGCCTAATCCAACTTTTTGTACTCTTATTTGTAGAGTCTAGATTTAGGGTTTTGAATTTACATTTTTGAGTTTTGGGTTTATATTTTGGGATTTAGGATTTAGAGTTTATATTTTTGATTTAGGATTTATATTTTGGGGTTTATGATTTATATTTTTTGGTATTGGATTTATATTTTGGGGTTTATGGTTTATATTTTAAGGCTTAGGTTTTATAATTTTGGGTTTAGATTTTATATTTTTGGGTTTAGGGTTTATATTTTGGAGTTAAAGTTAGTATATATAGATAGTCCGACTATTTCTGAATTTATATTTCAGTAATCAAATTTACTATTACTTTTTAAACAATATAAATTTGTTTTAAATAATTTTATCACATTAAATTCAGAAAATATGTGATTTTTTTTAGTTAATATTTTATGATTTTATTATTTATATATATATATGATTTAATTTAGAAGAATAGAAAAAGGGTGAAATGTAAGCAAAAAGAAATAATAAAGAAAAAGAGAAATGAGAGAGAAGAAGGACACAACCGAGATATGTTGTGTATAATGTTTTCACAAAACTAATATTATTGTCATATGGTCATATAGCTAATTACCAAAGCTATATGGTATATCTAGCCAATTCACCTTTTAAAAAATCGATTTTTAATATTTTTTATAGAAAAAATATAAAAAAACTCGGAAAACATTAAAAAAAATTATAAAAAATTCAGAAAATTGTAAAAATATTCAGAAAGTGTAGACAAATAAATTAATTCATCAATTAAATTTTAAAAATAAAAAATATTATAAAAATTTTAAATTTTAATTATAGAAATTTTAAATGTGTGAAAATTATACAAATTTCCAAAACACTTTAGAATTTTCATAATATTCACAAAAAATTCAGAAAATTATAAAAATTAAATTTTAAATTTTAAAAAGCCTAAAAATTAAAATAATTTAAAATTTGATTAAAAATGAAAATATTATGAAATTATCAAAATATTATAAAACTATAAATGTGCAAATATTAACACTTTAAATGTGTTAATAATAAATTATAAAATTAAAATGTATAAATTATAATTATACGGTAAAATAAGAGCACTAGTTTTGTAATATTCAAGTGACAAGATATATAATGGCCACAAATAAGTCTATATATGTTTATTAGTTAATTAAGTCTACATGGTTACTTGTATTCAAGTTTCAAGTCTATTATATGCCACTTTTATCTTTCTAAGTGTTTGAAAGTGTTTTAACATAATTTATTGAATTGTCTACAATATAAATGAATTTTTAGAAGATTTTTATGATTTTAAGACATTTATTATTTTTAATTATTTAATTTTATAATTTTAACACATTATATTTTTTAACAACTGTAAATTTTTAATTTTAACACAATTATATTTTTTTATAATATTTTGATAATTTTATAACATTTCTTTTTTTATTATTTAAACTGATCATTATTTTCATTTATTAAGGCTTTTTGAAAATTTTAATATAATTTTTATAATTTTCTTAATTTTTAATGATTTTTGTTACTTTTAAAAGTGTGTTTGAATTTTTTTTATATTTAACACATTTATAATTTTTTATAATTAAATTTTATAATATTTTTTAAAAAAAAAATTATTGATGAATTATTTTATTCTACGCTTTTTGAATTTTTTAAAAAATTTTCTAAATTTTTATGACTTTTAAAATTTTTATATATATATTTGATTTTTTTAAAAGAAATTATTAAAAAATTAAATTTTAAACAGTGTTAACTTTTTCCATAAAACCAAAAGATGGCAGCCACTTTAAAAATTTTTTGTGCGATATTTGATGGTTTAAGTGTTAAAAATGATAGTGCTAAACCTTTAGGTTTTGAAGTGTTAGTTTATTATAATTGCAAGGTTTTAATGTAAAACAATTTTTAAACCTCTAAGGTTTCATCTGCTAGCAACTTAACTTTGACAATTTTTCACTATCAGATATCGCACAAGATGAATATCCGAAGTGTTAAAGAAAACTTACAAAATTGAAAGTGTAATATGCTCAATTATCAAAATGAATATCCGAAGTGTTAATAAAAAATTGTTAAGATTTAAATTGCTAGTAAAATGCAGCTTTATAAATATTAAACATTTGCTAAAGCACGACATAGAGTATAGCTAAAATGGGTGAGGGGTTTCTAGTATGTTTGAGGTCAACCAAAACCAGATGGACTCTTCGGGTCGATTTGTAGAAGATTTTTGAATTTCTTGACAACCCAACAAAGAAATACCCACTCATCTGATTAATTTGTATCCTGACATACTTTGAATTATTCGTCTATCATTACCCCAATAAGAAAATAACTATTTTCTAACCAATCAAATGAAAACAGACCAGCCCTGTAAAACTATCAACACTAGATTTCCTACTTTAAAATAAAGAAATTCGAATTTGAATTTTGAACTGAAACCTTAATAAAACCAGACAAAAACTGTGTTTATGAGAATTCAAAAACCATAAATCAAACCAGTTAAACCTGATTGGACAACCCCCATAAGCGCCACAACAATGAAGCCTTGCTCATATCTCAACAGATAATCCTATATTCGATATATGTCTCAGATAGTCAATCAGTCTTGTAGTTATATAATATCAATATCACCAGACACCACCACTAATTTTGTATATGGGTAGCTTCACGTAACTGACCACAATAATAAGTGGATGAGTTAAAACAATATTACATTACAAGGCAAAGCAAAAAAACATATAAGCCAATTATGGACCAAGACTATATTTTCCCCACGATACTTAGGTACCGGTTTTTCTTCATTATCGTTACCAGTTGCAGCGTTAAGCGATCCAGAAAGGCACGTACCTTACAATCACCCGAAAGCCACCAGATGTTTGTTTGGCGTCGTGACAGTACGAACCAACCTCCTGAATTTGCAAAAGATTTTATAAAAACCCATTGCATCACATCTTTTCCGTTGTTATCTTTAGCCATTGTAAGGAAGTTTCTGGTTTTGTGAGCTCTGGTTAGGTTGAGATTGCTGTGTGTAGTGTGAGAAAGGCTGCGAGTAGAGTGAGTTTGGGAGTCCCTGAGCCTGTTTGAAACAAGCATCGTTAGCATCTTTTAAAAACAGATATGTGTACATAGATAAAAATGGGGAGCACTTGTAACGCTTCCATTGTTCGTCCCGCATTTACTTGAGTCTATTCTATATTAAAAAAAAATGAATCCACAACCTTCACCATCTTAACCAAATTTCCTTGTTTAAACATATAGATGAAAACAAACAATCAAGGATACCAAAAGGATATACCTGAGACTGGAGATTAGGATTGTTCACACCAAAAGAATTCGGTAATCCATCATCCTGAGACGAGTCCATAAAGCCAGCTTGGGTGAAAAGACCTTGAGCTCCATGTGCCATAAACTCCTATGTATGCAATAAAAGGCTCAGATGAAGGTGGAAGAATAAAACCTGTGTCACAAGGAAAGTCCCGGAGAAACGCACCTGAGACATGAAATCACTACTCCCGCTGAAACGAGAATAACCACCTTGGGAATTCTGGTTCATAAAATTTCCAGGAAACGCTCCCTGGGCTCCTTGTGTGGCATAATCAACAGCGTACCCACCTTGCGAGGCCTAATAACAACCATTATGTCCCAAAACTCGTCAAATAACGCAATCATGCAACAACAACAAAAAATGATGATCAAAGGAAAAACACTAAAAACTATTAAACTTTGCAGCATATAGTTAAAAGTCTCTGTCCAACACATATCTAGAGAGTATGCATTGCTAACCATTTCTAAATACTATGAAAGGAAACTAAACCTGTGTAGATAAATCAGCCATATTGTAGGGAACATGAGATCCCTGGCTCTTGAAATCATCACCCAAGAAATCCTGATGGAAGTGGCAAGATAAGAATATTATATAATCGACAAAAAGTAGAATACATTGAGACTGAATCACCACGTAACATTAAAAAAAGACAACCTGAGATATGCCACCCATAAATCCGTCCCTGAAAGCTTGGCTACCCTGAAAGGGCAACAATCGCATCATAATTTAGGATAAAACAAACCAGCAAAGTAATAATGCCTCGAAAATCCGATGAGCAGATAAAATGTTTAAAAAGGAAAGATGTGAACGATATTTACATATCCAGGTTGGGACAGTGGACCACCAGGTGAAGGTTGGCTATTAAGACTATCAAGGGGAAAGCTTAAATTAGGGCCAATAGTCCCAACATTATGCTGGGTGGCTTGTTGGTGTGGAAGGTGGCCACCAACTGAACTTCCACGACCTGCTCCAAAACCATGGTTTCCAGGTTGGGGAACATGAGGAACAGCACCAACAGGTCCACGAGTTGGAATAGCATATGGCTGAGATGGAGGACCACCAGGATATGGCGTAAGTAGTACCCTATGCATCGGGTAGCCAGCTGGGTGTAGTCCAGGTCTAGCACCATTAGGTGGGCCAGAAGGCATATAAGAACCACCAGCTGAGTAAATAGAAAAATCAATTTAAAACGTAAGTGATAAAAGCGAAGTTATAACTACACTAGATACAAAAAAGGGTACTGGAAATTTACCCCTTCCACGGCTGCCTCTTCTGTCAGCATTAGGGTTACCCAAACCATAATTATCATTTCCAATCATGCCAGCTCCACCACCATAAAATAATCTCCGTTCGTTATACATCTGACAAGTATTAAAAAAGTTCCATGTTCAAATTACCTAGAATTGTATTTACGTTGATGGTCATCAAGGTTTATCTGATACCTTTCTTGGTTTCTGAAACTGCACCATGCTCTGCTTTAAGTTATTAAGAGGTCCTTCAACCAAGCACTCATGTTCCTATAAATTCAAGGAAAATAAATGCTAAATTTAGTATAGCGTTGCTCAGTAAATTCTGGATTCAAAGGCTGACGACCTAAAGATTCACAGGGAATGTCTGTAACAACTGAGTGGCAAAAGAATGTATCAATAACAATCAAGCAAAAGAACTCAGTCCCACTATGTACCTTGTAATGTGTCAACAAGCCATTCCACAGAGGCTGTTTACTAAGAACCTTAGGGTTTCCAAGAATAACAATTCCATAACGAGCACGCGTAAGTGCAACGTTGAGCCTCCGTGGATCATTCAGGAATCCAATGCCCTGAGAACCATAAAATCAGCAGTTACATTTCAACGCCTCGAATGTTTCTCAGAAGCAGTGAATCACAAAACACCATATTGAAAATGAGAACCACTAAACAGAGTACACACTAGTTTCTGTATAGAAGAAAAAGCATTGCACAAACCTGATGCTCATTACTTCTCACACAGGACAATATGATGTAATCTTTTTCCCTTCCTTGAAAAGAATCAACACTAGCAACCTGTAGATTCGAGAGCTTATTTAATAAATGACAGGATCAAAGAAACCTTCAAAAAGCAGACCTCGACAATACTACCTCAATTTCCTTGTAAAGTTGCTGTCGGAGAGAACCATTTCTTGCCATGTAATTGACAATGTATGCCCTCTGTCCCTCGTATGGCGTTATGACTCCAATCTGTAACAATGATCATAATTAGATAGTGTCAACAGATACCAATATAAACGGCTAGACATTAGGAAGGAATCTATGTGCACTCACCTGACTGGGAACAACTCCACTCTTTAAGAAAGCTGTCACAAGTTTCTCCACATTAGCAGCCTCAGTTCTATTTAAATATGATGTTCCACTGGCACTGATCTCCTCTTGTCCTAGCTATAAATAGAAATACACGAGAAATGAAAACAAAGACAAGCACTTACTCCTCTTTTCTAGCTACAATTATAAATACAAGAGAAAGTGTATTGAGTTTTCTTTTAATGGATTTTTGACAGCGGGTGCTGGTCCTGCTGGATAAGACCATAAACATTCTAAACTAATCCCAATGCAAAGTTTGATACCTGAACATAGAAAAACATGGGCCGATTAGGCATAGGCCATGGGAAATCAATCCCAGTTGTTTGCCTTTCAATAATTGTGACTCCATTCTGTAATGTTCCTTCATAGAAGTTGTTGGACGGAAACTCGGACAAAGCTGGATGCATACGATATTGAACCTAAATAAAGGATAAGACAACATTAAGAGGAAAATCGCAAGATGTAGTAGAAGATGAAAGATATTTTCTTTCTTAATCCCTGTCAAACCATCACCAGAAAGAAATAAAAAGCAGAAATTTACATAACTTCCTTGAAGAAAATGAAAACACTAGAATTAAATTACACTTCAAGTGGTGAAATCTGCTATCTTAGAGTAGTGTGATAAGAGTAGTACCTGCAATCGAATTGGTTTAATACCAAGAAGCACAAGCCGTTCAAAAAGAGACTGTGCCAGGCCAGCACGAGCTGCTTTCTTGCACATGATGACAGGGCCAAGCTGACAGTGATCACCAACAAGAACAACCTAGTGCGAAAAAATTCTGTTAGCAAGTAAATACAGATAACAGTAACAAGGACGTTCACTGAGAATTTGTTACCTGTTTTACCCCGAGGACCAAAGGGATAAGGCACTCAGGTTCAGTCGCTTGAGTAGACTCATCAATAAGTACCTATCAGAGGGAAAGGAAATATCAGCTTCAGGAGAATTAGATGCTCAAAATTAAATAAATGATGCTAACCTGTCTAAATCTAAAATTTGACAACCGAAGATCTGCAGCACCAACACATGTGCAGCATATGACATCAGCACTCTGGGTTATCTCGCGTTCTGTTGCTCTTTTCAGATTTTTGTATTTCTTTTCATCACTGCTTGACAGCTCACCTAATGACAATAACAACCAAAAGGCAAAGAGAGTGTAAAACAAATGTTTACCTCAAATATCAATGGTTGAAAGCACAATATAGAAGCTTCAACAAATCAGTTATCGAAACTGGCACTAGAAAGGTAAATAAAGATTAAAAATAACAAACTGAAAATGTGGGACCTTGTTCATCTTTTAACTGCTGTAGCTTATGCAGTTCACTCTTATCAGATGTATCAAGATGCCGTACCTGCAAACAACGATTCATATGAATACTAAAAGAAAGATGAAGAGGATATAATGACAGAAGTTAAAGCATTCCACCATGTTACCTAACCTGGTAGTGAAGGGTTAAATGCTCTACAGGGGAGCTTACAGCTTCCCTTGATTTTGCACATAGGCGAACAACCTGACAACAGAGTAGGGAAAAGTTAAAAGGAAACAATTTAAATTGAAAAGTAATTTTCCAGTCTCTTCAAATAAATTTTATGGCAGCAACTTTCTACAAGAATAAATAGGAGACAGAAATTTAAAAGAAATATTAGAAACTGGAGGTAAAAACAAATCACCTTTAAGCCAGTAGCACTAATTTTTTCAGCTAGTTGGTCTACAGCAACATTACTAGGGGCACAAACAAGAACCTGCAAGGAATAATTTTAAACCTCTATTAGTCAACCCGCAAAAAGCATCTTGAGGGGATTGATAATAATCAGCTCTACCTGTCCTTGGCCCTGCTTTGCCATGTGATACACAATTGCTGCAGAGGTCACAGTTTTACCTGTGCCAGGTGGACCTTGGATTAAGCTGATGGGCTTCTGAAGGACGCTCTTCACCGCATTAACCTACACAAGGATAAGTATAACCAGTTAGAAGTTTTACACATTCAGATTCTCTTTCTGTTAACAAGGCACATGGATCAAAGTAATGCTTAAAGGTTCCAAGAAGGCAGTTATGAAAACACATCTTCCGTGAACTTGATAAGCCGAAAGCCATTGATTACCTGAGATGCATTCAATTCTGGAAGACCAGGTACCCCAAAACGGCGAGGTAGTGCGTTACGGACCATCTGGGCCTCAACTTCATGTCCCAATAATTGATGGTAAATATAACTTCAAAGAAATAAGAGTATTTCAATGGTTAATCAGCATGCGGCGTTAAGAAGGAATAAGGCTTTCAGTTTGAGTGACTTACCCACTCACACTTGTTTCATCTACAGCAAAATTTTTCATTGCTCCCTGCATTCGGTCAAAGCTTGTACTTTTCCAAACAAAATCAACACTGAATCCATGGTTGACGTCGACCGGAACTCCCTACACATGAGTAAGTAAAAATTGAGCATATCTCCAAAGGTCGATGTCAACAGCAAGACTAACAATGGTACTAAATCTCACCTGATTAACTCGGAGTTCAAGAGCAACCTCCTCTTGTGCTGTTAGCTTGATCTGGGGAAATTTAAAAGAAACTTTAATAAGGACCTAAGTGGTCCAGGTACAGGGTTCAGCCTCCAAACAGAATCGCTGTATGTAATCATACCACATGTCCAACTGATTGCCAGGCTGGATGAGCAGCATCTCCTGAGTAGCGAAGGCGTAGTTCATCACCTGGCACTAATCGCAATTCATTTTCCTCCTGCGTCAATATATTACATTAAAAAAAATGTTCTAATCAAGTCTTAACAGTGGCCACTACGATTCCACCACCTTTGGGAAGACGAAGTATGCAACACGCTTCTTGTTAAGACCAATATCCCACCGAACTGTAAGATTTTCCTTGCTTTGAGACTCTTTCATCATCTACAAAAGATTCACGATGATAAACACATACAGTTTACAAACGCCACATGAAAAATAATCCTACAAAATGCGTTACTAAGTACATACCTTGTCATAGTCTGCTTCGAGTTTAATTAGAGGCGCAAACACATTTTGATACTGTGCAAGCAAGAACCGCCAGAAAAGTTAAATATAAAAATCGTAAAAAAAACAGTGACCTCGTCCAGTAAAGTGGCATGGAGTTACAAGTTTCTCTCATAATGTGAACATGGAGTTGCTTGCTTTAATTTCATAATAGGCTGAGAAAGTCCATACCTGATATGCATCTTCATACTTAGGTTGAACAGGCTGAGGTTCATCGTCTACACCAGGTTTTTCAAGGTCTTCAAGAGTAGCATCCGGATTAGTCTTCCATAATTCCTCTATCTTGTTTATTTGCTGTGCACTAATCTGGCGTGCTCTCAGCTGTTCCTGCTCTGACGGAACCTGCAAACCAAGAATTAAAAACAGCTCAAACATGAGAATGTCTTTTTAAGAAAAGAAAAAAGCAAGGATATAAAGTTAGAAACTAACCTTAACAAGCCAGGGTAGGAAACACCTATCGTCAATCAAGGGACACCACTGACTAAGGTCCCAGTTCATATCCTTCAGAGCATTTACATTTAAACAAGGGTCTCTACAAAGAAGGACGACAACACTATCTGTCTTTGCTGAGATGAAACCGAGAAGAAAGACATTTCGACACCCACAGTTGTAG
>OVBE01005530.1:0-21553 GCA_900406425.1 Iberis pinnata | reverse complement strand
GGTTAATAACATCACCCATTTGGATTGACACATATTATCACTACAACGACATGATAGAGTAATAGGAATTGAGACCCGGAAAAAATCCATAATATCAATTGTCTCAGAGGGCCTTTCATTTTTATTACAACAATCAGTTGCTAGAAAATTGCTTAATGGTTTTAAGGCTAGTGAAAATGGTCCTACGATTTCTCACCTACTATTTTCAGATGATTGTCTGCTTTTTTTGTAAGGCAGATAGAAGGGAGTGTGCTCATCTATTAGAAATCCTCAATATTTATGTATTTATGTCTCATCAGCATGTGAACTATCAAAAATCTGCACTTACTCTGCCTAATAAATGTCCTCAATCAGTCAAGAGTGAAATGCATAATCTTATGGGAATTAATAAAGTTGGAGGTTTGGGTACTTATTTAGGACTCCCTGAGTTGATAGGGAATATTAAGCAGGCTGTCTTTAAATCCATTGTACAAAGAGTCAGAGAAAAACTTGAATGTTGGTCATCTAAACTATTAAGTCCTGCGGGAAAGGAGACAAAGCTTAAAGCTGTGATTGCTGCTCTCCCTTCTTATTCAATGACGTGCTTTCTCTTGCCAATGACGATTACAAAGCAAATCACTCAATTAATGAGGCAATTCTGGTGGATTTCTAATCTTGACAGATCCAAAATCAAATGGATATCTTGGGAAAAAATTACAAGATCAAAACGGGCAGGTGGCATTGGATTTAGGGATTTCTCTCATTTCAATATAGCACTGATAGCCAAGTAGGGATGGAGGATTCTTGCATAACTGGCACACGTACTCAAAGCAAAATATTTCCCTAATTCTTCCCCTTTGGATATAATGTTGCCCTCTAAACCTAGCCATGGTTGGAGAAGTATATTAAAAGGGATTCAATTCTTGAAAAACCATCTTCATTGGAATGTTAGTAATGGGCAAACAATACGGATATGGAAAGATAGGTGGCTTCCACAGCATGAGTTTGTTTTAGCTCAACCACCAACATCTGCCTATCCTCAGAATGCAACATTGGATTTCTTGTTTGAAGATAATAATCATACTTGGAGTTTGGCAAAGCTCCATCAATGGTTACAACCTAGTGACGTAATCAATGTCCTGAAGCTGAGGCCCTCTATGTTTGGATTTAAAGACAAACCAATTTGGCCATATACAAGGAATGGGGTTTACACTGTAAGGTCATGCTACCATGCTCTAACAGAATCACTCAATGCCAACTCAATTCCTTGTAGTTTATCGTTTCAGATGAACTGGTTTGGTTTACTCAATTCCTTCGTGAACTTCAGGTATCTCTGATCAAACCAACTCTTTTCTTTTGTGATAACACTGTTGCCATACATATAGCTAGAAATCTTTTTTCCACGAAAGGATGAAACATATTGAACTCGATTGCCATAGTGTTAGGGAGCGTTTAGTAACTGGTTTGTTCAAGCTTTTGCACGTTAAGTCTTCTTTGCTGCTTGCAGATCCATTTACTAAAGCTCTTTATCTGGCTTCATTTCATCAATTGATATGCAAGATGGGTCTTCTCAATATCTTTGTCCCATCTTGAAAGGGACTATTATAGTATACATAGTTTTATACTTTGCATTACTGTTTGTATATTGGTGTGAGTATAAACCAATTCTATTACATATGCATTTTAGGTTTGGCTTATGGTTTAGGCCCTTAATCAAATGTATATAACCCCCCCCCCCATTGTATATTTTGGTTAATCAATGAGAATGAGATTTATTTATACATCACAGTCTGATCGTTGTCATCACCTCCCAAAGCTAGAGCTTAATACGAAGCTTTCTTTCAGGCGATTTTCTCAAGAGGGGGTTTTGTCACGAGAATGGTTTATTTGTCGCAAGGAATGTTTTTGGAGCATCGGCGATGACTTCCGGTTTGGCGGGTTGATTTGGCTGATGGTGGGAATATCTCGGTTGTGTTGGTTCAGTACCTTGTTGATTGATCAGCGGTGGTGAAACTTCACTTTTACATGCATGCCCTGAGATAGCAGTATGGATGGTGTTGATTGATTACTTGTGCGATCAGTTGGTTGTGGTGCGTTGGAGGTAGATCGGCGAAGGGTCAATTATGGAGACTCACCAGTACATGGATTTGTGGTTTATGATGGGCCACGTCGCCTTTTCTTAATCCGCATCTTTGTACTCTTTTGGGTTTTAACTAATATTTTCCTTGTATATATGTCTATTTTCTTTTATTTATGTTTTTTTATCTTATCTTTTCTTGGTATTGTCGTCAATTTAGTGCTATTAGGTTGGGAGGAACAGAACTATGAGGATACATTACCGGTCTTAGGATACCGTAACGGTTTTCGATCGAAACGGTTTTTTATGGGTTTATGTCGGTTTAGAAAAAATTTTCTTTTTAGATCCCGTGGTCCCTTCTTGGGACTTTTAAAACTCCATATCGGAGTAGTTCTCTCCTCTTTCTTTAAGAGCAATTACCCGTGCCGGGTTTGTAATTTCCCCTTGTTGGGATCTGATGTACTTTTAATAGGTTTGTTACTATGAACTAATAAACTATTGCGAGGACAAAAAAAATAAATAAATAAATAAAACTAACAATGTAACACTATACACTAGGGATGTTAAATGGTTTAGACCCAGAAAAAAACCTACCCAGAAAAAACCCAACTATTTTGGATAAGAAGGGTTAAACACACACCACCCTATAGGGTATGGGTTTACTCATGGTACCCATTTAACTATTTTATATGCAATAGTAACACTAGTAATACATTATATACCCAAGTATAAAACATATATTTAACATCACGATCCAAACTCGCAAAATCATGTTTTTCTACAAAACCCGCAAAATCACGTTTTTCCGCCAAACCAGCATAATCACGTTTTTCCACCAAAACCGCAAAATCACGTTTTCTTCCAAAAATCACAAAATTACGTTTTCTCGACAAACCCGCAAAATTACGTTTTCTCGCCAAACCAGCAAAATCACGTTTTCTCACCAAAACCACAAAATCAAGTTTCTTCGCCAACATCGCAAAATCATGTTTTCTCGCCAAACCCGTAAAATCACATTTTTCCGCCAAAACCGCAAAATTATGTTACCTCCAAAAATTGCAAAATAATGTTTTCCCGCCAATACCGATAAATCATGTTTTCCGTCAAAACCGTAAAATCACGTTTTTCCACCAAACCAGCAAAATCTTGTTTTCCACCAAAACCGCAAAATTATGTTTTTCCGCCAAACCCGAAAATCACATTTTCCGGCCAAAACCGCAAAATCACGTTTTCCTCCAAAAATCGCAAAATCACATTTTCCTGCCAATACCGCAAAATCACATTTTCTCGCCAACCCCGCAAATCGTATTTTTCTACCAAAACCGCAAAATCACGTTTTCCCGCCAATATCACAAAATCACGTTTGCCTGCCAAAATTATTTTTTTCTAGAAAAAGTAAATTTTTGGTTTTACAAAAAAAAATTGATTTTGGTGCCTTAGTGTAAATTAATATTTAACACAATAAAAACAAAAATAAAACCCATGGTAACCCATTACCGTATGTCCATATACATTNATTTTAAAAAAAAAAAAAAAAAAAAAAAAAAAAAAAACTCATCCAATTTTAACCCACATTTTTTATAAAAGGATAAAACCCCTACCCACCATTTGTGGGTTTGGATAAACCCATGGATTTTGACCCAACTTTAACATTCCTACTAAAAACTAACAATCTAACCCATTAACAACAAGAAATTCAACCTAAAACTAACCATTTCACCTAAAATTAACTATTCAACAATCATAAATGTAACTTTATATGGCTCTACATTGGATTCATGGCTGCACAAGATCAAAATATGTGAGTTGCATTGAAGATTTGGTGAGTTTTTTTTTTTGTTTTTGCGAAAATAAAGAAAAATCGAGTTTTTAGTTATATACTCGTGGGCCCGAAAAATTTATAACTCATTAATTATTACATAATTTTTTTGGTAAATATCATTTTAAGAACCTGAATATAGTGCATAATTTCGGCCAAATTGTAAATAAATGTAAAAACAAATTTCACTCATAACTCATTTTAGAAACATCAGAACTGAACGGTTTTGGTGCCTCTCTGTAGATAACGAAATTTTCTTTCTATTGTTAGATAGAAAGCAATTTTTTGTTGGGAATACAGAGATATATGAGGTTCAAAAGTTTTTGCTGATGTATTTTAGGACCTATGGTAATCGTCACGTATCATTTTTATATTGTTTGTTCCATTATGACTTTGGTCAGAGCCGTTCTTGAGCACAAGCAGAGCAAGCATTAGCTTGCGGCCCTTTTTTAGTTTAAAAAATTTTGGTTAAGAAAACAGCCCATTTTTTGAAAAATTATACAATTTCGGCCTATTTTTTCGTTGTAGATTGCGGCCTTTGCAAATTTTTTAAATCTCAAGGCCGGCCCTGACTTTGGTAAGTCGAAATTCAGTTCTTCAAATTGCTCTAGATTCGTTATGTTAAGGAGATTAAGAATTTAAATTAATCTTTGTCAATTTTTTTATTTTAGTAAGTAGAAATGATTTTTTGTATAATATTATCATTCATATTAGAAAATACATTAATCAATGGAGCGGGAGTTTTAATTTGTTTAGAACTATTAGGATAAAAGGTCCAAACCAACCAGCTTCGGGTGCAACATGTATCTACTCACGATCAACTTGCCGATGTCCTCATCAAACCCCTCAACCGAGCTCGCTTTCAATACATGTGCAACAAGATCGGTCTCACTACTGGTGCTCCGTCTTGAGGGGATATTAGGATACAATCATATATTCATGATTTATTCACTAGTTGCTATACACATATGTTGTTTCCATAGTTAGATAAGTCTCTCTGTATATATTCAATGTATTATACCTTAATGAGAATACCTTTGATTCAACCCTAATAAGAACTTCAAATTTTGCATGGAATAAATTGGTTTGTGGTAATGAGATTATTAGGAAAATAGCGAACTCTCGATCTCCTAGTATTAATTAAATTACTAATAGGAGACTTTAATGTTTGTTGGTGAGCCACTACATCACTCAATTTGAGATTTAAATATAGTGAACACATGATGTGAAATGTCTAGCATATGTTGTAAGGATAAGATATGTTACTGTAGTTGTAAAAGACGAATGATTTTAGGAAACCGAGAGACATGCTGAAATTAAGTAATTTTTTTAGTTGTAGCAGTTATCTATCCTTAACAGGTGCATGTGTTTTTGCAGGATTGCAAGATTTATTTGTCGTATGATTTCCATGTTAAGATTCTTATACTTAATTTCTAAGACTTCTCTAGAGTTGTTATGCTTCCATCATGTGCGAGTGTGAGATGTTTGTTTATGGCTAGTTTGTGTCCATGATTTGGTAACATACCAAACCGGTTTGGTTAATTGGTAGTAATTCAAAAATCCTCTTATCCAACATTTGTGTCTTTTCAAAAAGGCGCCAACTTTTTCGCCAACAATTATGTCTCTTCAAAAATATAATAACCTTATTATAGAGGGAGACACAAATCAATTTCTAAGTAACAATTAATACAAAGAATTTTAGAGAGAGAATACTTCAAGAGATTAGTGGTTGATTTTCATATGTAATCTCATCCTCGATCTTTGTTTCCATTTTTAGTAAATCCCAATATCAATTGGTCACTAAATCATAGAAAGTATCTTAAATATATTCCCTCTGTTTTATATTATTAGTTGTTTTGAAGGTTTTTTCTTGTTTCATATTATAAGTTTTTTTTCAAATTCCAATACAAAAAGTAAAATTTTTAATTAAAAAGTTAAAATAAAACACAAACATCTACTTACTTTTAATTAAATTCATCGATAAAAAAATAATAAAATAATAAAAATGTAAAAAGCAAAAATTATCTTAATATGCGCGCTTTTAACCAAAACAACTAATAAAACAAAACAGAGGGAGTATTATAAAAGAAGCATTGGAGTCCTACATGGCAGCACTATAACTTTTTTAAAAAAATTATTTATCTTTTAAGTATTAGAGTCCTATGTGGCAACTCCACGATTTTTTAGAGTTATTTATTTTAATATTGTATTTTGATACATTTATTGTAGTTCTTCAAATTAATATCTTTAATGGCATTTATCTCGAATAAACAACTTAAATATCAGTTTATATTATAAATTTATTTTTGATTTGTATCCTCAACTTTTATTTTTTTCCTTATTTTGTTATTGTGATTATAAAATTTAATAATTATAAAATTATAAAATTATAAAATTAAAATTAAGTATTTTTCTAAATACGTCATAATATAATTTTATTTTATTAAATGTTAAATTTATTAACCAAAAGCAAATGTTTTATGTATAAAAACGAATGAATGAAAACTTAAATGTTGGAATGGTATGTGACTCTAGAGTGGGGTCCATTTTTGCGTCGTTAAAACCTGAATATATAAAACTCATTAGGATAAAACTAGATCCAGAAAAAAGAGTACAAACCATGAAACCCGAGCCAAATACCGCAGAGAAAACCATACATAGAAAAAAAGATGTCTGAGCATAGTAAAGCGATGTTATTAGGTTGGATGGAGTTCTTGCCAACGCCGAGCAAGGGTATGAAGGCGAGATTGTGGAGCGTATTTTAAACTTGTGATTTGATCCCGGATTGTACAAATGATAAGGCTTTGAAGATGAGTGGACGGTTGATGAGGCTGGCCACCCGAGCATTACGCTCTCTCCGCATATGATATATTGCAGCGTGGAGGCAAAGTTTGAGCAAGACAAAGTCGAGAGGCGGTATTGCACGACATCAGGGAGAATCGAGGGTCCTACGCCAATCCGAAGATAGGTGATGATGAAGGAGCGATGAGGTGAGATCAGACCAGAGTGTGTATATGTAGGGGCAAGAAAAGAACAAACGATCTCGCGTTTCGTCAGTTTCACCACGAAAGACACAAGATTGAACTTGTCCCCAGGCCCGTATTATCCTTCATGTAGCTAAACTGCCAAAAACAGCAAGCCAGGAAATGAAAGCATAACATAATAACATGCACACAAAATGGATCTAAGATGGCATGCTAGTACCTTATGAGATCAAATCTTAAAAGAGTCGTGTCGACAAACGATTAGTCTATGTCTCTTTATTCTTCTCTCTAGGGTTTCGTCTTTCCTCTTCGATTATCAACGCACCCTTTATATAACATGTTGTTAACTAACAACATAATTGTTAACGTAATGGGCTTAGTGTAACGCCCCACTCCCTGGGCAACTACTACCAAGACCAAGCCCATTAGTATGATATTGTCCCCTTTAGGTCCAAAGGCCCTCACGACTTTCTTATTGGATATCAGCTCAAGAGGCCTCATACTAATTTGGGAATTTGACTCCTTATATACTAGCCAACCCTTGGCAAGTTTTCCAATGTGGAATATTTGCTTTTAACCATACGTGGGTCCCACAAACCACCCCAGTAGAGAACGCAACGTCATCGTTGCATACTAGCCGACCCTCCTGATTTTGTCCTAGAATCGACTGCGCTCTGATATCAACTTGTAACGCTCCAATCCTTGGGCCGCTACTACCAAGTCCAACTCCAAGTCTATTAGTATGATATTGTTCCCTTTAGGCCCAAAGGCCCTCATGACTTTCTTATTGGGTATCACTCCAAAAAGCCTCATACTAATTTGGAAATTGGACTCCTTATATACTAGTCAACCCTTTGCTAGTTTTCCAATGTGGAATATTTGCTTTTGATCATACATGGATCTCACAAATCACCCCCCCCCCCAATAGAGAACGCAATGTCCTCAGTACATACCAGTCGGCCCTCCTGATTCCACCTAGAATCAAGTGCGCTCTAATACCAACTTGTAACGCCTCACTCTCTAGGCCGCTACTACCAAGCCCAAGCCCATAAGTATGATACTATCCGTTTTGGGCCCAAAGGCCCTCACGACTTTCTTATTGGGTATCATCCCAAAAGGCCTCATACTAACTTGGGAATTGGACTCCTTATATACCAGCCAAACCTTGGCTAGTTTTCCAAAGTGGAATATTTACTTTTGACTATACATGGGTTTTACACTTAGCCCAAACTCAATTTTAATGTGATCATATCACATTACGTACGTTAAATAAGTAATCATATATATAATCTATACACCACACATTATATAAATAATCTTAATTTATTTTACTTATACATATATTAATATATATATATATGTGTATATATATCTAATATATAACATATATTTTAACCCAACATATTTATATGATCCAATTTGCTTAGGTGTGTGACCTTGTAGGATCATATGATATTAGCAACAGACTCAAAACATTATAACCACCTAATATTATATGATTGTCAAAACTTTGATGCTACAACTTCATTTAAAGTAAAAAAAGATTTCGGGACGTTCCCAACTATCTCCCACTTGTATCGGAATCATCTATTCATGTATCCTTTTGTCTCTATAGCAACAAACATAATCATCTTTATTTAGCTAGATCACGTTTATTGGACTTTGATTTATATTGATCAACCAAACGACTGACATTCACCTCGTTTGAGCGTGGCCACACATTATACTGATCAACTAAACGACTGACATTCACCTCGTTTGAGCGTGGCCACGCATTTTTTCCAATATTGAAACTTTGATAGGCCATGAGATATCTATATCCCATTATATGAAAGGGACAAATCTCATCTTGTTCCATCCCTTTTTCTCATACACTTTATTAAACACCTAATCATTGCCTTTGTAATCACCTTTTATGGTTAACGTTTGACAAGGTCAAAGAGCACTAATCCATGTGTAAGAAAATCACGATGAACTCAGGTCAAAGGACTATATTATATAGTTTTCATGAAACTCTTATGACACTCATATAACAATCTTGTAGAGTTCTCATAGCGGGTCATTCCGATATTGTGTTCTCCAACACAAATCTATGTGATTGACTTTAATACAACATATTAATGACTCCACGAAACTTAGTCATCAATCACCTCAAATACTAGTCACTTAAAGTTATTAATGTCCCATCATAATAACTTTTGACTAGGGACCTTACTTAATTTAAATTATTTTTCCCTCATAGAGTTTCATGATCAAGTTATATACTTGATGATATATAAGAATAATATAAATTATTTTGGGACTAGTATATAATTATCAAATAAGAAAATAGTACTCAAACAAATTTCATTAATTTGAAAAATATCAAATGTATGTGAACATAAATATCATAAATAAAAACTCCACTTGAATAAAGATCATATCTTTATAAATATAATTCCCACTGCAACAGTATGATCTCATTTTTAGGTTGCGAAAAGGGCTTGGTCAAAGGATCAGCAACATATGCATCTGTTGGAACTCTGCTAATTTTCACATCTCCTCTATCAATAATACTGCAGACGGTTTTAAATTTCTTTGAATATGTTTGGATTTCTGGTGTGATCTAGGTTCTTTCGTTTCAGCAATGGCTCCCTTGTTATCACAATGAAGATCCACTGGGCTATAAATACTAGGAATCACACCTATTTCGGTAATGAACTTTATAATCCAAACAACCTCTTTATCTGCTTCAGAAGCAGCAATATATTCATCTTCAATTATTGAGTCTGCTACGGTGCTCTGCTTGGTATTCTTCAAGCTCACCTCTCCTCCATTGAGGTAGACGAAAAACCCAAACTATGATCGAAAATCATCTTTGTCTGTCTAAAAGCTCGCATATGTGAAACTACTCACAACAAGTTCCTCGCTTCCTCCATAAACCTAGAACTTATCCTTATTTCTTTTCAAGTACTTAAGGATGTTCTTGACCACTATCCACTGACTTTCACCTGGATTAGACTGGTATCGACTTGTCATGCTCGAAGCACATACAACATCTGGGCGAGTGCATAACATGGCATACATGATAGATCCTATATCATATGCATAAGAAATATTTCTCATGCATTCTCACTCATCATGTGTCAAAGGACACTGAGTCTTACTAAGAACCATTCCATGAGACACTAGAAGAAAACCTTTCTTAGAATCATACATCATGAACCTATGTAAGATCGTATCAATATAAGTATCCTAACATAGTCCAATAAGCTTGATTAATCCATCTCTATATATTCTTATTCCAAGAATATATGCTTCTTCTCTCATGTCTTTCATTGAGAAACAACTTCCTAACCAAGGCTTAACAGACTGAAGCAAAGGAATGTCGTTTATAATGAGCAGCATGTCATATACATATAATACTAGAAAAACAATTGCGCTCCCACTAGACTTCTTGTAAACACATGGTTCTTCTTCACTTCTAATGAAATAAAACTCTTTGATTTTTTCAATAAAATGAAGATTCCAACTCCGAGATGCTTGCTTCAATCGATAAATGGAACGGTGAAGCTTGCATACCTTCCAAGCACTCTCAGGAACTGTGAAACCTTCAGTTTGTGTTATATACACATCCTCTTTGAGATTTCTATTAAGGAAATTTATTTTCACATCCATTTTCCATATCTCATAATCATGATAGGCAGCAATTGCTAGGAGAATCTGAATGGACTTAAACATTATGACTAGAGAGTAAGTTTCATCATAGTCAATACCATGAATTTTTGTAAATATATAGCTACCAATCTAGCTTTTATATATGTATATTACCATCCATTTAAATTTTCTTCTTAAAAATCCATTTGCACTCAACAGCTTTAACACCGTCAGGAAAATTAACTAAAGTTCATACTTTGTTAACTGACATGGATTCCATTTCGGATTTCATGGCCTTTAACCATATTTCAGAATCGGGGTCTATCAATGCTTCATTGTAAGATGTAGCTTCATCACTTTCTATAATTAATAGATCACGATGATCTGTCACCCAATCCCTAATCTATTGGGCTCGTGACGGTTCCTTTCAGACCTATGCACCTCAGGTTCAATATGTGTTGTTTCTTTGACTCTTTGTAAATCCAGTTGATGTTGAAAGATTGGAACATCCTCCTGCTGTTCTTGAACTTCTTCGAGTATTAATTTACTCCCACAGGTTCCTTTCGATATAAATTCTTTTTCTAGAAAAACACCATTCCGAGCAACAACACTTTGTTCTCGGTGAGATTGTAGAAGTAATAACCTTTGGTCTCTTTGGGATAACCTACAAAGAAACATTTATCACATTTGGGTCCAACCTTCTCTGTGAACATACGTTTAACATATGAATCACAACCTCAAATATTAAGAAAAGGCAAAGTTATGAACTTTTCCAGTCTATATCTCATATGGAGTCTTTGTCATTGACTTTGATGGAACTCTGTTTGGCATAAACGCATTTTCTAAAGAATATCCCCAAAAGGATAATGAAAGATTGATATAATCCTAGCCCGACATTGATGTCCTTGGCGCGAAGAGCTACTCGTTATGCAGTGATATGATCAGAGGTTGCAGAAGATAAAAGTCATGAGGCACAACAGGAATTCAGTGGATGGTAAATGGTGGATGAGAACTGGTGGATGAGATCCGATGGATGAAAAGTGGTGGATGAAATCTTGTGGATGAGATATGCTGGATGAAAACTGATGAATGGAATCTGGTGGATGTGATTCGTGGATGAGATCTGGTGAATGGAATCTGGTGGATGGATCAAACGAAGATGATGATGATGATATAATCAAGTGATCTATGGAAGGATCAAATGAAGAGATAGAGGGTTGCTACTTTGTTGATTCACACAAAAAGTAGACGGAATTTCAAAGAAGAAAAGGGGTTTTGTTGGCTTCACACCAATCTTTAAAAAAACATAACTTGATCCAAAAATGTTTTCTCAACAAAAAGGTGGATATTTTTCTAAGTAATTCCGTGCACTACATATAGAGGAAGGAGGTGACAAAGGCTCCTCCTTGAAAATGACAGAAAAAGCAATAAAGTCTAGTCTCCATACATGTCTTGTCTTTAATGTGAATCTTTGGCTTCCTTGACTTCTTTTAAAAGCTTCTCAAACCCTCCAGATTGTTTAGAGTCTTCAACTATATCAAAATATTACTAAGTAGTATAGATGGATGTAATTTACATAGCCTTAGTAAAACCTATGCTTGAGAAAATTCAATTGGGACCAAACCGAAGCATAGGAAAAAGAGTATTAGATAAAGCACTTAACCACTTAGTGAATACCTTGATCTTCTTCAAATGCTTGAGTGATGTTGATATAGTTAGATACAAATTCTTGCTCCTTTCCTCGAGTTTTTCTTAGCATATCATCCATGATCTTAGCAAGCTCATTTGCTTTGTTCCTTGTGATTTCTCCATTCGGTAGCTCCAAAGTCTTAGAATTGTCTTGATCCTTCATTGTTCCAAATTCTGTTTGTGAGCCATCAAGGATCACATCATCCTCTCCATCTTGAAAAGAATTTTACCTCAAATTTATTTCGGCATCTGCAATAAATGGAACAAGATCAGAAACATTGAAAGCATTACTCACGTTATACTTACCTTCAAGATCAAGATTATAGGCATTTTTGTTGATCTTCTTGATGATACAAAAAGGACCATTTATCCTTGGTTTCAGTTTGGAATCCCTCTCATTAGGAAAACATTCATTTCTTAGATGTATCCATACTTGATCACCCACACTGAGTTCGGTTTTGTGGTCAATATTTTCATGTGCCTTTTCATGATACTTCTTGACCAGATCAGCTTTCCTTTTGCCATCTAAACTGATTCTTTCACTCAAAGGAAGAGGGGTTAAATCCAATGGTGAAAAAGGTTTAAAACCATAAATGATTTCAAGAGGTGAAAAATTAGTGCCGAAATGCATTGCATAATTATAAGAAAATTCAACATGAGGCAAGCATTCTTCCCAAGATTTCAATTTACTTTTAAACAAAGTTCTAAGCAATGTAGATAAAGTATGGTTAACAAGTTCAGTTTGACCATCGGTTTGCAGATGACATGTAGTAGAAAATGATAACTTAGTTCCTAGTTTAAACCATAATGTTTTCCAAAAATGACTAAGAAACTTAGTATCACGATCAGATACAATGGTTTTATGCATACCATGCAATCTAACAACATCCCTAAATAACAAATTAGCAACATTCAAAGCATCATCCATTTTATGACAAGCGATAAAATGTGCCATTTTTGAGAACCTATCGACCACAACGAATATGGAATCCTTACCGGTCTTGGTTCGAGGTAGTCTAACTACAAAATCCATTGAAATATCATTCCAAGGATGTATAGGAATAGGGAGTGGAGTATACAAATCGTGGGGTTGGACTTTGGACTTAGGTTGTTTACAAGTAACGCATCGATCACACACCCTCTCTACGTCTCTTCACATATGTCGCCAATAAAAATGATCTTGCAACGTCTTAAGGGGTTTAGAAACACCAAATTGTCCCATTAATCCTCCGCCATGAGCTTCCTTGACTAATAAAGACCTCAAAGAACCATTAGGCGCACACAATCAATTTTCATAAAATAAAAACCCATCTTTCCTAAAGTAATGGTTAATCGCAAATATCTCACAAACTAGAAAGGGATCTTGGAACTCATTATCAGTAGCATACAACTCTTTTAATTTTTCAAAGCCAAACACTTTAGAACCTTAATTAGAGAGAAGAGTGTACCTTCTTGATAATGCGTCGGCTACGACATTATCCTCACCTTTCTTGTACTTGATCACATACGGGAATGTTTCGATGAACTCAATCCACTTAGCATGTCTTTTGTTGAGCTTATTCTGACCTTTAATGAGTTTGAGAGACTCATGGTCCGTATGAATCATAAACTCTTATGGCCAAAGATAGTGTTGCCACGTTTGTAAAGCTCTCACCAAAGAGTGAAATTCTTTGTCACATGTAGGATAATTGAGTAGGGATCCTCCAATCTTTTCACTAAAGAATGCTATAGGTCTTTTATCATGCATCAAAACAGCACCAGTACCAATTTCACTTGCATCACATTCAATCTCAAAAGTTTTAGTAAAATCGGGTAAAACAAGTAAAAGGGTATTAGTAAGCTTCTCTTTAAGGGATTGGAAAGCTCATCTTGAGCTAGACCCCATTTTAATCTCATGTCCTTCTTTATAATTTCAGTAAGAGGTGCGGCTATAGTGCTAAAATCTTTAACAAAACATCGATAAAAACCCGCAAGACCTTGAAAAGATCTAACATCATTAACAGACTTAGGAGTCGGCTAGTCTCTTATAGCTTTCATTTTTTCTTTATCAACCTTGACACCATCTGCACTTACAACAAAATCCTAGGAACAGGATATTATCCGTACAAAATGTGTATTTCTTAAGATTAGCATAGAGACGCTCTTTTCGTAAAACCTCCATAACCGAGCTAATATGCTTAAGATGCTCATCTAGACTCTTGCTATAAATCAGTATGTCATCAAAATAAACAACCAAAAATACTTCAATGAATGATATAAGGACATGATTCATTACGCGCATAAAAGTACTAGGTGCATTAGTTAACCCAAACGGCATTACTAACCATTCATATAACCCATGCTTCATTTTAAATGCGGTTTTTCACTCATCACCTTCTTTCATTCTAATTTGGTGATACCCACTTTTCAAATCTATCTAAGAAAATATGGTAGATACATGTAACTCATCAATCATGTCATCTAATCGAGGTATAGGATGTCGATACTTTACAGTGATATTGTTGACGGTACAACAATCGACACACATCCTCCATGTACAATCTTTCTTAGGCACAAGCAACACCGGAACAGCACATGGGCTCATGCTATCGAGAATATGTTCCTTTCTCATGAGCTCATCAACTTTTCGCTGCAGCTCCTTAGTTTCAACCGGATTGGTACGATACACAACTTTGTTTGGCAACAAAGCTCCGGGCACAAAATCGATTTGATGCTCAATTCCTCATAGGTGGTAATCCATCGGGACTACATTCTAGGAAAACATCGTTAAAATCCTTCAAAAGATCATGAATCTTACTCGGAATAACTGGATCCAAATTAGCTAGACTCGTTAGAGTTTCTTTAAAATTAAAAAGTAGAATCGGTTTATTAAAGAGAGAGAATTTCTTAACCTCTTTTTGTTTGATAATGAGATTAGATTTGTCAGTAGATACCTTCTCCATTTCTGCTTTCTTTTTGAAATGTAAATGAACTTTATAGATCTCTTGAGGAGCCATTGGTACGAGAGTAACTTTCTTACCGTTAAATATGAACGAATGTTTGTTGGTGAAACCATCGTGCATCACCTTAAGATCAGATTTCCAAGGCCTACCCAAAAGGATATGGCTAGCTCCCATAGGCAATACATCACACACAATTTCATCTTGGTACTTACCAATTCTTATTGGCACAGTGACTTGTTCACTAACTTTCATTTCGCCGCTCTCGTTAAGCCATTGTAGCTTATACGGTTGGGGATGTCTTCGAACCTTTAGGCCTAATTTTTTTAACCATAGAAACACTAGCAACATTAGTACAACTACCTCCATATATGATGAGGCTACATACCTTATTCTTAACCAGACATCTCATATGGAACAGATGTTCCCGTTGTACGATTTCTTCTTTTTCGGCTTGTAGGTTTAACGTTTGTCTAGCAACTAGTAACTCTCCTTGTATAAGTAATGTTTCAGATTCTTATTTATCAGTAGAAGCATTATCCTCACTTTCAAACTTAGGTTGGATGTCTCCATAATGTAGAAGCATAAATAATTTCTTATTAACACATTCATTCGCAAAATGACCCATACCTTGGCACTTGTATCACCGAATGTGTGTTTTGCCTTTGTTCTGATTAGTTACTGATTTTCCTTTGATATAAGACTTAAAATCATTCTTAGGACCAGTAGTAGATGACTTCTCATCCCGTTGGTAGCTTAGTTTGGTCTCCTTAGACTTGTACGAACCCGAGACAAAGTGGGGTTGAGACGGCTTTCGGCTTACTTGTTACTCCATGAGTATTGCTTTGTGTAGCAAGTCCTCCATATCAACATATGTTTTCAGATCCAATTTTTCTTGAATTTCCCTACTAAGACCACCCATCAATCTTGCAATAGTAGCTTCACGGTCCTCTTGAATATCGGCTTTAAGCATAAGCGTTTCCAACTCTTGGAAGTATTCCTCTACTTTCATTCCTCCTTGGTTCAGCCTTCTAAGATGTTCATGTAGCTCATGGTGATAATGATTTGGTACAAACCGTCTCTTCATTATGGTTTTGAATTGATCCCATGTAGTGATTGGTTCATCACCTACTCTTCTTCTTGTGGTCACGGTTTGTTCCCACCATGTAAGAGCGTAATCACTAAACTTCGTCATAGCTATCTTGACCTTGCTGGCCTCGGGAGGTTACTTATAATAAAAAAACGAGATCCATTTTCTTTTCCCAATCGAGATACGCATCAGGTTCATTTTTACCGAAAAAGGTTGGCATTTTGAGATTTATGTTGTCAAATTGATGCCGCCTTTGAGGTGATGGTTCTCCTCTTCGTCTCCTTTTCTTCCTATCACTTCTATGACTTTGCCTACTATATGTTAAACTGGAATAGTAGGTTTCCGAAGGAGGCATAACATCTTCACTACTTTCTTCAGTTGCGAATCTACGACGGTGCGACCTATGAGTTTTCGATTTGTGAGAAGCTCGAGGTATGGTATCATTGCTTTGTTCATCTAACATTTCTCTCATCATTATTCTCATGTCATCCATCATTAGTCTTCGTTCGTTCGCCCTACTTTTTTTCTTAATCAACGTTACTTCCCATCATTTTTTAGCTACACCAAAGTGCTCTGATACCACTTGATGTGATCCTAGTTCGAGATTGATGTCTTTAGCGCGAAGAGCTACTAATTGTGCGGTAATATGATCAGAGGTTGCAGAAGATAAAAGTTATGATGCACAACAAGAATTCAGTGGATGATAAATGGTGGATGAGAACTGGTGGATGGAATCTGGTGGATGAGATCCGATGGATGAAAACTGGTGGATGAAATCTGGTGAATGACATATGCTGGATGAAAACTGGTGAATGGAATCTATTGGATGAGATCTGGTGAATGGAATCTGGTGGATGGATGAAACGAATATGATGATGATATAATCAAGTGATCTATGGAAGGATCAAATGAAGAGATAGAGGGTTGCTACTTAGTTGATTCACACAAAAAGTGGACAGAATTTCTTCAAAGAAGAAAAGGGGTTTTGTTGGCTTCACATCAATCTTTAAAAAGAACACAACTTGATCCAAAAATGTTTTCTCAACAAAAAGGTGGATGTTTTTCTAAGTAATTTCGTGCACTACATATAAAGGAAAGAGGTGACAAAGGCTCCTCCTTGAAAATGACAGAAAAAGCAATAAAGTCTAGTCTTCATGCATGCCTTGTCTTTAATGTGACTCTTTGGCTTGCTTGACTTCTTTTAGAAGCTTCTCAAACCCTCCAGATTATTTAGAGTCTTCAACTAGATCAAAATATTACTAAGTAGTATAGATGAAAGTAATTTACCTAGCCTCATTAAAACCTATGTTTGAGAAAACTCAATTAGGACAAAACCGAAGCATAGGAAAAAGAGTACTAGATAAACCACTTAACTACTTAGTGAATACCTTGATCTTCTTCAAATTCTTGAGTGATGTTGATATAGCTTGATACAACTTCTTGCTCATTGCCTTGCGTTTTCCTTAGCATATCCTCCATGATCTTAGCTAGCTCATTTTCTTTGTTCCTTATAATTGCTCCATTTGGTAGCTCCAAAGTCTTGGAATTGTCTTGATCCTTCATTGTTCCAAATTATGTTTGTGAGCCATCAAACCTCACATCAAAGATCTATTTGACTCATCATTGATCGAACCATATCCAATAAAGTTCAATTTCTCCTTTCTGACACACCATTCCATTGTGGCGTTCCACGTAGAGTGAGTTGTGAAACAATTCCACATTCTCTTAGATGATCACCGAAAGTTTGGCTTAGATATTCACCTCTATGATCTGATCGCAGAGTTTTAATCGTTTTGGCAAGTTGATTTTGTACTTCATTCTGAAATTCTTTGAAGTTTTCGAATGACTCAAATTTATGTTTCATTAGGTAAACATAATCATATCTACTGAAGTCATTAGTAAATGTAATGAAGTACTAAAAATTTCCTCTAGCACCTATACTCATGGGCCCTTTCATTGTTTCCAGTAAATGGAGATTTAGTCATTTCTTCCAGCAAACAAGATTCACATGTCTCATAGGATTCATAATCAAACGAGCTCAAAATTCCAACATGATATGTTGGATTTAAGTCATTAGACTTAAACTTCTTCGTACGAATGATATAAACAGGTGAGGTTTGGTTTAGAACGTAAAGTTCATTCTGTAATGGGGCGCTGCCATCACAATCAAAAGAACAACATTTATTCTTGATCGGAAATTCAAAATTTTCAATGTCCAAACATGGAATTTAGATGATATTCTTATTTATAGCAGGGACATAGTAGTAATTCTTAAGTTCTAAAACCATGCCTAAAGGTAAGGACAATTTATATGTTCTCATAATTAATGCAACAACTTTTGTTTCATTAGCCACACGAAGTTCAACTTGTCATTCCTCTAAAAGTCTATTGGTTTCCAGTCCTTGCACATTTACGCAATGTGAGCACCACAACCGGTTTCTAATACCCATGGAGTAGAGCTAGAAGTAGTAACATTTACTTCTATATCATAGCTTCCCGAAGAAGAAGCATCAAATGTTTTCTTATTTTCCAGATCTCCACGATATTCAAGGAAGTTTTACTCATTCAATTTATCCTTCTCAATGACATATTGCAATGAATAGGAATTGAGAGAGTTTGACATAAATGTTAATAAAGAAAAGAAAAGAAAAGCAAAAGTAATATGATGTTCATGAATTCTGAGCATTTAAAAAAACTCCCACTAATCTCAAAATTTCTTCAAAAAGAGTTTAGTGATCCAAGATACATATTTCACTAGAATCCAAGTGAGCTTTGGCTCCACCCTTGAATGTCTAGCTATTAGGTAAGCAACATCATTGCTAGTTATATCCAATATAATTATTGGTTTTGGATGACATCTTATGTCTTATCCAACCCTATGTCTCTAAGCTCAAAACCGTTTTTGACAACCTAGTCAATTTAACCAATCTTATTTCACATAGTAACAATTACTTCTCAAATTCTTAAATCATCATGGACCGCTGCTTTGGCAGACCCGCCACACAATGATTAAAATTTTTGATTGTCACTATTTGTCTCACTGTCAAACAATTGTAAACCGCTGCTTTGGCAGACCCGCTATACAAAAGTTCAAATTTTAATAATAAACAAAATTGGGGAGACATCTAAAAACTTAACACTAAGAGAGAAGTAAACTAAACACATTTTAATTATATGTAAATTCATATCAAATATAAATTAATAAAATATAACTAATACATATCTTATATATATATATATATATATAATTAAATCAATTTATTTAATTAAATTAATTTACTAATTAATTCATTAAAAATATTAAGCCAAATTCAACTTTGATCAAATCAAAACTGACATTTCATAAAGCAATTAGAGGAATATAATATGTAAAATGATTTAGTTTCTCATAAACCAAAACAAACCGATTATTTTCTTACATTAATTATACCAAAAAGATCAATTAAGCAAAAACACAAATAGTTTAAAAAATCTTTCTCTCATCTCTCATCTCTGACTGCTTCTTCACTTGTGCCGTCTCCGCCGCTGATGTCCAGTTTTCATGCTGGTACTTAGCGACCCTTTCTATTTTTCTTTGTTTTTTTCGTTCTTTCGGTTATTCTTCCTTCTGTTTCATGGATCTCGGCTTCGTTGCAGTCCTCCAAGTCGATGTTCCTTCACTGCTTCTCCGCACTTGGACAAGTAGTGCTCTTTCAATCGTCTTTTCTTTTGTAGGTTTGCATTATGGAGCTCTCAGCAATCTTTGGGTTGTCGGTGGGTAAGGAATCAACAAAGGCATGTTGATCCCGGTGACGATCGGCGGTGGATCTGTTCGATCGGAACTAGTGGACGGGTGATATCTCGATGGTCTGCTCTTTGTTGGGAATGGTTCTAACGGTGGCGTTGTATCTCTTATGCGGTCGATGGGGAAATATGGATAAACATAAATTTTGCCTAAGCAATGTCTAAGCAAATAACTTAAGTTTATTATGTCATTATAGCACTGAAAAATAAATCCAAATTCAAGGGGTTTAACACATTAATCCTATATGAATCTTATCTAGTCTAAGACATTTAGATTGATTGGATTCAAACATTTATACATACTTAAAATAAAAATTCAACAAAAGTTAACATAAATTCAAAAATCAACTTAAATCAACAAAAAGTCAATAGAATTTAAAACAAAAATTCCAAAGATAAAAAGGCTAAGCAAATGGCATAGGTTATTGATTTGGTCAATTAAGTAACTTCACATGATGTTCAATGCTAACTATTAAGCTAATCTTTGATCTAATATTCCCTTAATTAGACTAATTCATTCTCATGGCACTAATCTCTTTCCTAATCATTCAACTAAAACATTCTCTTAGATAATTACATAATCAAGAAGCCTTAAGTTCTAATCCATGATCAACCACTAAACTAACTAACACAAATCTCTTTGGTTAGGCCTCATTTAGCAAGCAATAATTGGTTCCGGCATTTCATCGAATAGCTTCCGGGCACAACTCAACCTATGATCTAGATTCAATTGATCAAGCTAAATCTAGAATTAAGAACATTATCTACTTGAGGATTAATGGAAACTAAGACCTAAACATCATGATTCATTACCTAATCAACCTAATCTACCTAACCATTTTCTTAAAAGGGACTACTCACTATCCATTAGATAAACACAAAATCCAACAATAGAAGTGTGTTTTTCCATAGATAGAAAGAAGATTTGAAGAAGAGAAACAATTAAAAGCAACAAATTAAACTTAAAAATCAGCAAAAATCAAAGTTTTACAAAGTGGTTCTTAAAGAAATTAAAAGCCAAGCATAAAAGATACCTAAAAATTAGGTAAAAGAGTTTAAATAGTGTTCCAAAAAGGTATTGGGTCAACACATAAACATTTGGGTTAACCCAATTAAAGTTGGATTTAAACCAAAAGGAGTAAGTCCAAGGTTGACTTTTTCAGCGCGTATCCGTTTGGGCTGACCGATGCACCAAACTGATATTGAGTTTCTTTGTTTGTACCAGTTTGAGCAAACCGGTACACTATACCGCTGCTTAGTCCCTGTCCATTTTTCGCACCTCGTATCGGTCTAGCCATACCGGTACATTAAACCATTGCATGCTTCGTTGACAAACTGGTACATTAAACCGGTACACCTCTGTTTTCCATCTTTTTGCACCTTTTTAGCTCCTTCAATCCCCGTTTCCAGTTTTTCTGCTTCTAACACCTGTAAATATGAAATGCAAATGTAAATGCATACTAACTAGACTAAATGCACATATATATACCTAAAATGAATACAAAACAAGAGTGGAAACATGCTAAAAACATAGTATATCAACTCCCCCCCCCCCAA
>OVBE01005529.1:4152-21554 GCA_900406425.1 Iberis pinnata | reverse complement strand
ATTTAGTTGGTGTATTAAGTTGGGTATTCGAATAGTTCGTATATTAAAAGGGTAATTAGAACACAATTGATGTATTAAAATGGAATTTTCCCTTTAAGTTTTAAATAATATACAACATAAAATCGCTTTGAAATACTTATATTTTCGTATCAAAAACATTTTAAACAATAATACACATAGAAGTCCAAAGGAGATTCAAAAAGTTTAACATATTTTATGTGTATTATTGTTTAAATACTAGTTTGCTAAATATCAAATATTAATCTGATAGTTAACATATGATGATATAAATAGATATACTGTATATTAACTTTTAAACATCATACAACTGACAAGAACAATGATTTATATAATAAAATTATAAACGAAATTTGTTTGAATAATTTAATTAAAACGTAAAGTTGTACAAAGTTATATATTATTTGTAATTATAAATATATCGACTTTTATTGATTTTAACTGAGTGACAACATATTATTTAGTCTCATGCATTTTCAACTTTACAAATATTAATTGAAATTATCTTTTTGGTAGTAAGAGTTTGCGTAAGAACATTCGTCATCTTTGATGAGGTGACACTTGTTGAGAGAATTGGTCATTTTCATATATTCCTTTTGTCTTTTATTATTTGAAATTTTTTTTAGGTTTTATGTTTGTCTAAGTTATGAATTTTTATTTTTAATGAATGTTTTTTCCATCTCATAAATAATCAAACACATTTTTCGGTTCAAAACAATTATTATAAATCATTTTGTGTGGAAAGGTTAAAGAGAGAAGTAAATAACATTACATAATTGAAATAAAAACCAAGATATTTTGGTCTAGTAGTTAAGTTACTTTTGAAATATTTAAAGGTCACTTATTAATATTTCAAATAGATATTATCAACATCCAAACACCAGAGAAGATTATGGATCAAAAGTTTGGAATTTCTACAACTTATAAAAAAATATATTTTTTTTCTTAGTGAAAACTCTAAAAATTAAATATTAGTGAAATAAAAGGAGTATATGGTTTACACACTCACGTCAGTCCGGTGTCGTGACAGCTAAGATTATTACTTCAAAGTAATCAATAAGTGTGGGTGAGGTAATAGATGTCATGTTTCGTGTTTTGATTTTTCTTTACGAACAAGTCCACGACAATAAGTTGGGTGCCAACTAAAGCTGCGGCAGTCAATTTAATATATTTAAAAAAGAAGTATTGAGGATGGACATGTATGGTTTCTTAAAATGCCATTTGAAATCATTAAAGGTTTAAGTAATTTGTAAGCTCTCTCTCTCTCTTATCTTTACATAGATTGTTGCCGCTGCAAACTCAAAACGCAAACTCTAATGTTTCAGTGTCGTCTCGTCTGCGTCCCCATAATGTTCATTCTCCTTTCTCTTCATATCTCCACGGATCAAAACACATTCAACTTTAATGCAACGGATATATTTCTTATAAACAACTAGTCCACCAAAAAAACGAACAACTTACATGTACAAGGAATACCAAAAGTTTCAAGAAAGTTAACATCCAATCCAGAAGATAGATTTGCTATTTGTGATGCGCCTCATCTTTCCAGCCTTTTGATAGAAGATCGTAGTTGATTGATGCTAACTGCGAGAGGTTCTACAAATGGTAAAAGAAACAAGTTTAAAGCCAAACACTCACTCAATCCAAATTGTATACTCCTACAACATTGGATCTTACCTTAAACGAGAAATTACTGAAAGAGTAATCTAATGGTACTCCCGATTCAAACTCTGCACGTCCTTCACTTTCTTCAACCTGCTTACCCAATTTTTTGGTATCCAAAGCACATTAATTGATAGAGTTTCTTGACTTTTTTTAAATTTGACGAGTGGATCAGTGAATGTTACCTCTCCCTCCTCATGACGATTACTCGAGCAACCACTGCTGCCACTCATGCTATCACCATCACTATAATCTTCAACCTCACCTGATGGTAAAAATTGCTCATCCGATGTGTTCCACGAGTACCGACTTCTGAAGTAACTCGTGTCAATTGCACTCTCTGATGCCGGAACAAATGCAGCCTATACAAAACTTGTGTTAAAACCATGAGAGTCCGCTTCTGCAAAACTTATTCTTCAATATAACGCACCTTTTGCCTCGCTAATGTATCCCAATTGATGTCTTTAAAGAAGATGTGCTGCTTGACCTGCGTGGTAGAAACTTTGTTTCATTAAGAGCTTACATAAACCTGAAAGTAGTCATCACAGAAAAGACATCCATCTTTTACCTCCGCAGCCCCTCTAGCTCCAAGTCTCAGATGAGGATCTTCTGTTAAAAATCTAGAAAATGAAGATGACATGATGTTACAAATAATAAAAAAAAAACCTTTCATTCTTATGGAACTAATATTCAGTCTAGTATTTGGATTGTAACACCGAATTCGACCCGAAAATCCTTGCATGTTCATTTACTTTGGACGTTAGTAAAACAAAAATCAAGTACAACAACAGAAAATATTTGTTAATCAATGTTTTTTTATTGCACAACTGATGATTGTGGGAACGATCCTAGTGTGAAACATATGATTAGTGAGAAAGAGAATGATCTCTTACCGGTCTATAATATCATGGGCTTCAGAACTCATTTCTTCCGGTACATGAGGCCATGGTATCTTACGGTTGAGAATATTGTCAAATATTTGCTAGAAAATGCAAATCAGATGTTAAAAACAGAAACTAGATGCAATGTGCTCTTTATATAAAACATGAACAGGAAACAACACTGTGATTAATCTCTCACCTGAGGATGTTCCGCATTGAAGGGTGGAATTCCGACAATGAGTTCAAAGAGAATAATGCCAACAGACCACCAATCAGCAGTTGCACCTGAAAAATAATGCAAGTATATGCCATGTGATAATTGGAACAGAAATATCTATAACCCAGTACTCTAGGGTACTTAGCATATAAATGATATATAACCCTTTTAGTTACACCAAATCCGTAGAGCAGAAAAAAATTGTAGTAGCATATTTTCTTATCTACCCAAACTAATCCCAGCAGATAGCAACCATTCTACTACAAACACAATCATGAATGAAGTATAAGTAGGCACTACAGATTACAACGCACCATGTCCTGTCCCTAGAAGAATTTCTGGTGCTAAGTAGTCAGGGGTACCCACAGCAGACCGTTTCTTGCGCCTTTCAAGCTGATTATCAGACGTTGGTGATTGTGATTCTTCCTCATCAAGCAGAGACGTCCCAGGACCAGATAGATCATCAGTGCTGTTGATGAGACCAACTCTTGAGAGCCCAAAATCTGTCAACTGCTCAATAAAGCAAAGAAACCATAAGATCGACAATGATTCTGATAATTTGTTGCTTAGACCAGAACACAATCTCATAAGCTTCAAATAGCAAGACACCAAAAGTAATCTGAAGATGACATAAGAATAATAATGGGGAAAAGCTACCCATGAGTTCCCAGAAATGACAGAATACAACTGATAATGGAAAAAAAGTACCTTAATATGACCATCATGTGCAATCAACAAATTATCAGGCTTCAAATCACGGTGAACAACACCCTCCGAATGCAAATATTCCAAAGCAAGGACCTGACAAGGAAATATATCATGGAATCACTTTCAACAGCTTGTTTGGCACGGATTGTTAGCAAAATATACATGCAGAACTTACAACTTCTGCAATATATACACGGACAATATCTTCTTCTAAGCAACCTAAATTTCTCAACAATGAATACAGGTCCCCTCCATTCAAATACTCCATCACCAGATACAGGTTGTCACGACAAGTAAAAGAATAGAAGAAACGAACCTGCTCACAACAAAGTTATGTTAAAAGAAGCAGATCTATCCACAGAATGTGCTTAAAAGGCTAGACCTGCTCACCACAAAGGGATTGCGGACATTAATCAAAATATCACGTTCAGCAAGTATACTTTCAACAGCATTCTTGCGGATCATATCTGCTTTTTTCAGAACCTGAGGAGTACAACAGACATTAGAAAACAAAGCTACAGAAAACCCTACTAAAGATTTTGCCGACCACGTCAGCCTAACTACATAATTAGAATCTTTTGTAACAAATGATACTGGAAAGTGAACAGCTAAATATCTTTTACCTTGATTGCAAATAGATCTCCTGTTGTTCTCTTTTTTGCCAAAAACACTCTCCCAAAAGCTCCCCGACTTATTGGTTTTATAATCTCAAAATCATCTATGGATGTACGGTCCCGCGGATGTACTGGGCTGGTCCTCAAGCTCCGAACAACATCATCTTCTAACGGAGCATCTTCATCAATTACAGTGCTTGACAGGTCAACTTTTTCATCATCCATAAGCGCACACATCTGCAGATATTTCTCCCTACATAATCAAGAAAATTATATTTATAACACGTAATATTTCCAAGAACCATAGGACATCTCCCAGAAAATATATATGCATGCAAAAAGAAGACTAGGGGAGGGGTTCAAGAACATATCTCACACAAAAGTAACATTTAAGAAACTCACCGGATCAACTTTTCTATGCGAGTTCCAAAAGTTTCTACCGTAAGTGCATTGAATTTTCTGCGTTCTATGACAACCCTCAGATCTTCAACACAAGAAAGTAAAAATGGAATCGATTGATCATCACCCGGAATGGCATCTGCTGCACATTTTGCAATGTCAGCAAGTTCACTCATCTGCGTTATCAGTTGTCAAGAGAGGTTTGATCAAGGGGGATATTTTATAACAAAAGACAAGAAAAACTTGTGAATATGGAGCACAACCATCACAAACCTGGGGAATATCGTCATGATCATGGAATGTACCCTTGCCTCCTAGAATCAATTCAATGGGATCAGGTCTAGGGGTCGGAATTGGGGATCTAGGAGTCATGCTACTGGTAGATGAAGTTGTCATGCCTTGATCAGACTTGGAACCAAAACGAGTTTTACATGACATTAAGGGTAAACCTCTCAGATCATCCACATAAGCTGAATTATCTGTCTCTGGGAGACAGTCAAGCATGTCTTCTGACCCTCTTCGTGACCAATCACTCAACCTTGGGGAGAGAACATCAGATTCTACAGTCAAATTTGAATTGGATACTTTCATATTATCTGGACTTTCCGCAGCTTCTATGCTGTCCTTATGCCGGAAGGTCTCTGCTATCTTGTCGAGAGTTCCAGCAACTGCCATCAGCCGCTCATCGACACTCAGTCCCTTTTGGTCATATTTATCAGCCAATGTACAAACTCTAGAGTGATCTTCAACATGGGTAGTGGGAACTTCCTCCTCACAGATACGGCACATTATTGAACTTTCCTCCGAAATCTCTGGCTGTTCCCCCCAGTAACCCCAAGAAATATTGTGCCGATGCTTGGGTGAATGTTCATGAGAATCTTTTGATGGAGGGAAACTGAGAATTGAATCATCGCTAGGTTGTTGATTTCTAGCCGTATTTGGAGGTTTGACTTTGATATTATTCTGCTCTTTTAATGCTGGTGCTTCTTTCACAGTTCTCAGTGCTGGAGATGGAAGTTTCTTCCAGGAAGACATTCTATCAATGTTTGCAGGAGATTCAGATTCCTGAAGAACATAATTTTCAGGAGGAGACGGAGGAGGAACTGAGCATACAACAGTGTCCTTCCACTCCATACCACGCTGTTCCTGACTATAAGCTTTCTTGGTGGATGGTACCTTTAAGACCTTTGCAGCACTTGAACTCCTTCCCACTCCACTAGGAGGTATTTTCTCTATAGAATGCAAAACTCTTGACTGACGTAATTGTACAATTTGTTCCTCTTCCCCACAACTTTCCTTATGAAACTGAAGTAATCTCGTACATCTGGTAAGTATGAAAAGCATTCGAGTATGAAGCTGCTTGAGGACACCCGGAGGAAGCTCTTGACGTCTATCATCTAAATCCTGAACTATGCCTTCACACTGAAGCCAGAAATCTCCAGGAGTACTCATTGCACAACTGCGAGCCAAAACTAACAAGTCTTCAAATGTTTCCTCCCACTCAGGATGGCTTTCTGCATTTTTCTCAAGAACTCCCACCAGGTCCGCAGCAAAAACCGCAAGGTCAGAGTTTACTTCTTCCTTTGCTTTATCAAATTTTGCCCGAATTAGAACCAATATTTCCTGGAAAATTCAGATGATTAGATTCTGCATCCAGCAAAACTAACAACGGATTAGTAGAGATAGGAGACTCTAGAATACCTCCACATTGTTTGACCTACGAGGCTTCCACAATGGAAAGGGCCGTACACCTTTTGAGTTCAACTCATGAGAAAAGCTTTTGATGTCACCAGGAAACCTCTTTCGTGGAGCACTGGTCATACGAAGCAGTGCCTGATAACGTGGTGATTCTGACTCTTTCGGATTCTCCCATTCAAAAGAAGTCTATAAAGATAAACGTCAAGTCACTAAGATCACTTAACACTCATACACAGAGCACAAACTACTTAAAAGTATATATGTGAAGGAAGTACCTCTGGGGTGCAAAAGTCTGAATTTCTCAGAGGGCCAGAGCGTCCAAATGATGTCCCAGAGCGACCTGCCAAGTAAAATCATAGCTCACTTGAGAAATAAAAACTGAATACACACGATATCTAGATACAATTTAGAATAAGGTGTGCCTATGTGGTGATAAAGCTCTAGTATTTACACAAGCAGAGATGTACGTCCTTCAAACTAGCAATTCTATGATATTTTACACGCGAACATACTCATAAGCTCATAACAGACTGGACCAGGACCATCAAACGGACTCAAGTCTCCATCACATTACCACCATTGAGCAAACTGCTAATGCGTTTTCATGTCTTAATTGAATTTTCAATAAACGCAACGTAAAGGATTGAGACACAAAAAATAGCTTCTCCCAACAACCATTTAAAGATGTAATTAGTATATGAGGACATACCAGTTCCTGATGAGGATGAGGCTACATTCTGCAATCGAGAATTTGATGCCGGCAAAGGAGGGCTGAGGGTCCTCGGTGGTCCAGCATCAGGAATTATACTATCACGATCATTCTTATTGTCACTTGTTCGAGCACGACCCATGTTCTCAATAAACCCTAGCTTGCTAGTCCCAGCTTCCTTCTTCTTATTGCCACTAGGCCCACTACCAAAACCAGAAGTGGTTGAACCCGAGCCTGAATCCTCATCAGCGACCATCATCTTCGAAAGTTTGCTCGTACATAACAGAGGCGGAGTTACTCCTTCATTCCTATAATTAAAAGCCCTTTCCTGTGGCAACGGTCCTGATCTCGTCTTGATCCGGTTCAATCCCAGAGACGAGGCCATGATTGGAGAAACAAAAGCGGCTCCTTCCTTGTCGTCCTGCAGCGGTGGTCCAACTGCTGCCTTCTTCGCTTCAGAACTGGGAGATAAGTTCGACTTTCCGATAGAGTGTGTTTGAACTTCGATTGGAACATCTTTTCCCTTCGATGATCCATCCTTTTTCTTCTTCTTCAAACCATCTTTAATCTCCGTCTTCTTACAACCAATTCCGGAAAATCCAGCAACAGGACTCGAATTAGGGATCGGAGTTTCCTCCTTTGAGGCGGATTTAGGCTTATTCTTGTCTGATCGACTGGGAGAGTTGGAGCCAACAGATCTGGGGCTATTAGAACTATCTGGACTAGAAGATCCAGATTTCCTGGAAGAGAAGAAGAGCTTATTCTTGAACACCATTTTCGATTCCGCTAAGTCAACCTAATCACTACACTACAATCCAGCATCCAGTAGCGAGTTCCTCACTCCGACTTCTAATTATTAATTGCTCTCTACTCTCTATGTCTGATTGATCTGATTCTCTGCCTTCCCTGGAGATCTCAGAGGTTAGGAAGCAACGAGGAAGAAGAAGGCGTGAGTGTAGTAGAAAGCGTATATTTAGTCCCAAACGTTTTTTTTACTAATTAATGACTAAACAAAGAAAAAAAGTCAAAGCTGGTTAAGACTATATTTTGACTTTTGATGATTAAGATTTTCGACAAACAGAAAACAAGATTAAGATTTTTTAAACCAAAAAGACTTAAAATTAATTATGTTCAATCATTTCTAATATTTACAGATTTTTTAAGAATGAAACATGTATCTTTGATGATCATTTATACACAAATTGAGGTTCATTTCAATACGAGCAATATTCCTACTATACTGTTGGTAATCTCTAATTTTGAAACTATGAAGATTTGGTCAAACTTTCTGATTTTAGATTGTTTGGATCAAGAACTCAGTCACTCTAAAAACGATACCAAACATCTACTTATGTAGACATTTGTGAAACTAGTAGTTACATCAAAGATTGCACTTTGCTCTTAATATTCTCTTTCATAATCATTTCCAAAAGTTACTATCTATGAATCACATATAATTTTAAAAGTTTCAAGCTACTTATTTAGAGCATTTAAAATGTATTATTACGTTTTTTATTCTATTTTATAGTTGAGTTTCGTTCTAATATATCATTTTAAAAATATGATGATGGTAGAGTGTTTCATAGTTTAGTGGCATTAAGGCTCTGAATGGAAGATGTGGGGAGGAGCGGTTTTTGACGTTTGCGGGGCGGATTTAGATAAAGTCACCATTCAACTTAAATTGGTATTTGGGGGACGAATTTTGCCAAAAACAAAAGCATGGTGGATTTGTACCCAAAAAAGAAAAAATTTTGGTTACAAAAAAATAAAGCGGATTTGGTAAGATATTAGCTAAAATGGTGCAGTTCAAGTGCGGATTTGGTTTGTTGCTTTTTATGTAACACTCTAAAATATTAAAAGTATCTAAAATAAAATAATAATTATTATAGTATATATAATATTTTTAAGTTTTTATGTTAATATCACTATCTACTTTTGTACTATTTAATTTTCAAAAAATATTTTATTTCAAATATACAGTAAATTTAAAATAGGTTAAGAACATTTAAATCCTAAAACCTTAAAACTAAACACTAATTGTTTCAAAACCAAACTCAAAATTTTACTATTTAAAATCAATTTCGCACCGCAAGTAAAGTTACCATTCAAAAACAATTCCGTGACGTTTATTATGAACCACACTTGTTTCGCTTTCTACAAATACCGCACCGCCCCGCTAATTTTTTTACCCACACCGCTTGATCCGCTATCATCATTCGGAGCCTAAAACTCTAGTACCAGCTTTAAAAATCAAAAGTTCAATCATCTTCCAAAAGTGGAGTTTAAAATGTAGAAAAAAATGACGATGAACAAAATTATTTTATTTATAAAGTAATTTAATTGGTTATTCTATTTTAAAGTTATAAATAAGATTTAGTGGTTCTATCACTTTTAATGTTTTGTTATAAGATCAAAGACCGAAAAATCCTATTTTATTTTGTAGGGCACATAAAGTTGCTATGAGATGTTGAATATATAACTATATTTACATCCAATTTTATTAACAATTTAACAACAAAAACAATAGCAATTACTTTCAAAGGGCTTGAACCTAGCAACTCTAGGTAGTGCCATATCCATGCATTAGGAAATGAAAGGAAGGACACAATAGAGCCTATATAATTTAATGATATTGAAACTTTGAAAATTATTATCTTTTAAAAATATTAATTAATCTATAAATTTACAGTTTATTTTTTTTAGAAAAAAGTCTAACTTCTTAATATTCTAGAACTTTTCCTTATCTAAAATAAAAAATTACTTTAAAGTTTATATCTTTTTGAATAATCTTCCTTGATTTTGATAGTGTAATTTTCATTTACAAGCAAAATTTGATAATGGCTACTCATTTAAAAGGTGTTGCAAAATACGCAAAGTCTGATCAAATGACAAATATGCAAAAGAGTTATGTGAGAACAAAAGAGATTATATAGGGTTCACACCAACATGTTTACAATCATTGCTTGAAGAAAAAATTTAATCCAAAAATTAGTAAAGGTACAATTTCAAACAGTCAACTAAGTTTCTCTCAGCCAACTTTAAAATAAGAAAAGATATGAAGTCACTATAAAACATAGAATATAGAAAATAGATAATCTCTCAACAACTATTTCCATATTTGATGTATATTAGTATAGTCTCAAGTTTATAAATTGTACATTCAGCATATTTAATAGTTAAGGAAAAATAATTCACCTAATATAGTATTAGAGTCTAATGCTTGAAACTTGAAACATAAAAAAATAACCCAGCCGCTCTCTTCTTCTTCTCATATTTCTTCCATTCTCTGTTATTCATACACTATGTTTCTTCTTCTTCTCTATTCTATAAATTTGCTTCGTTTTTTAATCATTGCTTACTCTTCCACCATGTCTGACACTCCATCTACAGCTTCTCCTACATCTATTTTCAATGCCCAAAATCCACAAAGCACACTTCTCTTGGTTAACATGTCTAACATCACAAGGCTTACGAACTCCAACTACGTTATGTGGAGTATACAAGTTCGAGCATTGCTAGAGGGACAAGAGCTTCATGTTTTTCTAGATGTCACTACATCTCGTCCTTCTTAAATTTTTGTCTGATGGACAACTCACTGTCAACCCGGCTTATGCACCATGGAAGAGATAATATCGTTTACTTTATAGTGCATTAACATGTGCTATTATTCTCTAAGTCCAATCGGTTGTCTCGAGTGCAGTTACTACCGCTGACGTATGGTCCTTTCTTGCTGCCACATAGGGAACTCCTTCAAAGGATCATATAAAGACCACTATCAAGGGGACAAAATCAGTTATCGAATACTTAAGAGTTCTTAAGTCCAAAACTGATGAGTTGGCATTGCTAGGTAAGCCTCTTGATCACGAGGATTTAATTGATCAAATCCTTGCTGGATTAATGGAGGAGTATAAACCGGAGGTAGACGTTGTTAATGCTAGAGATAAGTCAATTGCCTTCGTCGATCTTCACGAACGACTTCTTAATCATGAAGCAATGTTGTTGTGTGACACAACATCTTATTTTGTGACTGGACCAATGACTATCAATGTTACAAACACCCAGTTTAATCGATCTCATATGAACTTAGGCCGCCAATACAGTCGCACGTCTCAGTCTTCAAACTCGCGAACTGGATAGCAGCAAACTTCAGGCTATAATCGCTCTTCTCGTTCCTATTTAGGACGGTGCTAATCATGTGGTATACATGGTCATATTGCTAAAGTCTGTCCTGAATTCAGAATTATCTATGGCTCCTCAACTGCATCAAACTGGTATGCACCTTCTCACGATTCATCCCGGAAGCCTGGTCTTCAATCGTAGTGGCAGAGTGGAACTCCTCAGTGGCAGCCACGTGCTCATTTAGTTCTCACTAATGGTGATACCTCTACATGGATTCTGGAGCATCTCACCATATAACATTGGACCTCTCGAATTTATCACTATATACTCCATACAATGGTGATGAAGAGGTTCTTTTAGGTGACGGTTCTGGTCTTCAGATAACTCAAGCTGGTTTTTCTCTTTACCCTCTCTCTCTCTCTTCCATTTTTTGTTAATGATGTTTTATGTGTTCCCTCTTTAGATAAAAATCTTATTTCAGTTTTTCAATTGTGTAAAACTAGTGACGTTTCTGTCACATTTACACCCACCTACTTTCAGGTCTATGATTTGATTTTGGGGGCTCTTTCTTCGAGGAACACCTAAGAATGGTGTTTATGAGTGGCCTAAGTCTCGATTATATGTCACTCCATCTTTAGAATATGCATCTACCATTAAAAATTATCGTACGGATTGACATTCTCGCCTTAGTCATCCTTCTTTTTTAGTATTAAAAACAATGATTTCTAGACATAAACTTCCATTTTCGTCCAATGCTTTATTAAACTCTCCTTATTTTTCTTGTTCTAAGACTAAGATGCATAAACTTTCTTTTAGTGAATCATCCATTATGTCTTCTTCTTCTCTTTATATTATTTTCTCTCATGTGTGGGCTTCTCCATTATTATCTATTGATGGTTTCAAATATTATGTTATTTTTGTAGATCATTTTACTCGATACACTTGGTTTTATCCTTTAAAACAAAAATCACAAGTTAATGCGGTTCTTCAAAAATTCAAGGTTTTAGAAGAAAATCTTTTTCAAAAGAAAATAAAAAACGTTTTATTCGGAAAATGGTGGTGAGTATATTTCTCTAAAAGATTTCTTAGCCCAAAACGGTATTTCACACTTTACAACTCCCCCTCACACACCCGAGCATAACGGAATAGTTGAGCGACGTCATCGACATATAGTCGAAACCGGACTAGCTCTCCTATCACATGCTTTGGTGCCTAAGTCTTTTTGAACTTATGCCCTAGTTACAACCATTTATCTCATTAATAGAATGCCTACACCAAATATTTCAAATGATTCTCCTTATCACTTACTTTTTCAACAAACACCCAATATTTCAAAATTAAGAATTTTCGATTCTTTATGTTTTCCATGGTTACGTCCCTATGCATTACATAAATTAGATTCTCGGTCGATTCCTTGTATATTCTTAGGATATTCTACAACACAAAGTGCATATTTTTGTTTTGACCGCAATTCAAATCGTATTTATACATCACGTCATGTTTTGTTCCATGAGTATATTTTTCCTTATGCCAATCCCAATTCTTTTGTTTCTAAGCCGTCTATTAATAGTGATATCACAGAGGAGACTCAAGGATCTTGTCTCACAATTCCAATTATTCCTCAACATCACTCTCGTTCCATGTTACCTATATCTTCATCAACAAGTCAAACACCTGTTACAACAGTTTCTCAACCGTTAACAACAAGTCAACAACCTATATCTCCACCTATACCTACGTCTCCTTAAACTTCTATGTCATCACCTGCTCATGATTCAACAACGTCTACTACAGCTCTTACCCAAGAATCTTCTGCACCACTGCCTGCATCATCTGCTCAGTCATCACAACCAAAGGATCGGCCTCTTCATCCAGCTCCTATACGAGTTTCCACACGGACTTTTAACCCGTCGAAAGTCTCAATCTCAGCGCCAACATCAGCAACAATGATGCAATTTTCCCTACTAATGTCAATCAAGCGTTAAAACATTCCCAATGGCGTTGTGCTATGAATGAGGAAATAAATGCACAGCAAAATAATCGAACATGGAGCTTAGTATCTCCTACACCTGAGATGAATATTGTCGATCGTAAGTGGGTTTTTTTTTTAAAACGTAATGCTAATGGTGAAATTGATAAGTATAAAGCCCGCCTTGTTGAGAAAGGATTCACACAAAGACCTGGCATCGACTACCATGAAATGTTTAGTCCGGTTGTCAAACCAACAAATATTCGACTTTTCTTAAGCACTGTAATTTCTCATGGTTAGTCTATTCGTCAATTCGAAGTTAACCATGCTTTCTTGCAGGGCAAGATACAAGACACAATCTATATGATGTAACCTCCAGGTTGTTGACAAAAACCATCCTCAAGCGGTTTGCAAATTACACAAAGCCGTTTATGGTCTTAAACAATCCCTGCGGGCGTGGTACAATGAATTACGTGGTTTTCTACTTCAATATGGTTTTACTAACCCTCTTACATATTCTAGTCTTTTCATATATAAACACAATGGTGTACTTCTTTATATGTTGGTTTATATTGATGATACTATTCTCACGGGGAATAATAAAGATCAACTCACTCTTTTTGTTCAATCTCTCTCTCACCGCTTCTCTATCAAAGATTTAGGACAACTCTCATATTTCTTAAGTATTGAGGCCACATATTATTATACATATCTTTCACTAACTCAAAGACGTTATATTACAAAATTTTTCACAAGGAACAACATGTCTCAATGCAAGCCGGTCACCACACCAATGGATCATAATCTCAGCCTCACACTTCATTCGGGTTCTCCTCTTAAGGATCCTACATCTTACCATCATCTTGTTGGCAGTCTTTAGTATCTATCATTGACACGATCAGCTATTTCCTTCGCAGTTAACAAGCTATTGTAGTTCATGCACTCTCCCATACACGACCATTGGAGTGCAGTCGAACGACTACTCCGCTATCTTTCAGGTACTCTCACTCTTGGTCTTTTCTTTTGAAAAATTAATGTTGCGTCTCTACATTCCTTTACATATGCTGATTGGACTTGGAACAGAGACGACAACACTTCCACATGAGCCTGCATAGTTTACTTTGGCTTACATCCTATTGCTTGGTCATCTAAGAAGCAATCATGCGCCGCACGATCTTCCACTAAAGGTGAGTATCGGTCTATTTCGGACACCAATGCGGAGGTTTGATGGCTAATAAATTTTATGCATGAGCTAGGTATCAAATCAACCATTATTCCGACGATCTATTGTGACAACATAGGCGCCACTCACCTTGCCGATAATCCTGTCTTCCACTCTCGCATGAAGCATCTTGCACTAGACTATCATTTTTTCCGAAACCATATTCGAACTGAAAAAATGAGAGTCTCTCGCGTTACTTCTGACCATTAACTAGCAGATGCACTCACCAAGCCACTACCACGGTCCAAACAAAAATATTTATGTGTCAAGATTGGTTTTACCGAAGGACGTCCATCTTGAGAGGGCATATAAGATGTAGAATATAGAAAGTAGATAATCTCCAACAACTACTTCCATATTTGATGTATATTATTATAGTCTCAATTGTATAAATTGTACATTCAACATATTCAATAGTTAAGGGAAAATGATTAACCTAATAGTCACACAAACCAATAATATTTTCCAGATATGAAGAAAGTTAGTTTTTGAGTGGTTAATCTTGGAGAAGAATAAAGATACAAATGGAACATGCATATCCTCAACAATACATCAAGAGACAACAACACACTGTTTTAGACATTGCAAATTTGCTTAAGAATTTTCATATCATGGAATTTAGAAGATGAAAGACAGTTCATGTATAAGAATATTTATATTCTATGGGGTATATATATCTTACAATTTAATTATAAATATAGTTTCATGTAAATTTTAATGATTCTAACAAACAAGAGAAGAAGATAATATGTTGAAGGATCAGTTTCAGTTAATAACATTAGAATGTAAGTGCATTGATAATCCTATTTTGTTACCTTATTAATATGTTATGGTTAGCCTATATATTATTATGTGGTGTTATTTTATTAAAAGTCATGCCTTTCATTTTTTATAAAAGAAGAAGGAAACAATAAACTGAATAATGTATAGCAGAAAAGTCATAGTATAATACGTAAAAGAGAAGAGAGGATTGATTCTTTTATCCATCAAAAGAATCATAAGAGTTTAAAGGTGAAAGAATGAGAATATCAATCGAAGTATTGAATCCATTATAAACTAAATTAAAGAATATGCCAAAATTAGTCAATCTTCTCGTTCTCATAGAAATAGATGTGGTTATATTGATTCAAATATAAATGATGACATGAATAAATTGGATGTTAGTAACATACTCAAATAACCACGTGAAACTGATACGTGTTTAGAAGTTCAAAGTTCGAAAGAAATTGTGGATTGTGTTTCAAATGTTGATAATGAAGTTGAGGATGATTTTGTTGTGTCTCTATAAGTGGTTAGGTGCAATTATGGCTTATAGAAATCTTCATAATTTTTTGAGGCATATCGACAAAGATAATACCAAAAGTTGTTGACACGATAAGCTTCTAGAGAGTCAACATTTTTAAAAGGCAAACGACGATGAACTTATGTTTTACTAAATCAACTTAGTATTATATGTCCTTTTTTGTCAACATAATGATATTAGATTTAACATGAACCTGAAATAGGTATATATTCTCCCACTTGGAGAAAGTACAAAGATCTTATGAAGAGATGATTTAATTAGAACTAGATATAATCTAATAATGATATAAATCCTTTGATCTAGTAGTGTGGGCCCCTCAACTCTCATTTATTATGGTTCCGCTTTGAGCTGATATGAGAAGTCGCAAAAGTCTAACCTAGAAATGGTCTCCTACCACTTTAGTAATATATTTCTAAAATCTAATATTTATAATAATAACTTTTATGTATTGGAATCATATTTATAAGGGAAAATTTACCAAAGAGGAAATTATCTCAACTACCACTAATAACATTTATATTGCCTAAACTATTGTATTGTCTTTTTTTGGGAAAAAACCCGAAAAATACTTCGACTGTATAATATTTGTCACTTTAATACACAAAATTTTTCGGTTGCCATTTTAATACATCAATCTTTTGTGGTTGTCATTTTAATACATGAACTTTTTAAAATTGCAATTTTACGTAACAGAAGCTAACGGCCGTTAAATATATTTACCAAAATTTATTAGTTTCTCGAATATTACACGAACTATTAAGATTTTCTATATTAATACATGAACTAAAAAATTTGTATAATTTGATATATTTTTTAAAAAATATATTTTCATGTTAATAAAATTGCTAGAGGACATTTTAAAACATGTGAAATAATTACTATTATTAATGGAAAATAAATGAAAATAAATTATTTTTTTTAGTATTGCTACTTTCTTGATATTAATTTTTTGTATGAACTTTCTTGATATTACTTATGAAACTACCATAATTATTTGAACACGGTTTCTCATTAGTTTTTGAAATTTTTTATTTAGTTTACTCGCGGAAGACTTTATAACAATCAAAATAATATTTCATGTGTGAGTCAAACAGAAGCACTCAAAAACTAAGGAGAAATATGTGTTCACACAAATGTTTTTTTATTTTATTTTTAAATTTTGATGTTGAATTCCAAAACGGTAAACGAGTGACGGTAAAAATGATATTATTGAATTTTTATTTATTTATTTGAATCTCTTTTCCATCAATATAATATAAATGCATATAACAATAATTATTTCAAAAGTTTTTAATTTTTTAATAATTCTATTAACATGAATATGTATTTTAAAAGACATATATCAAATTATACAAATTTGTTAGTTTATGTATTAAACTGGAAAATATTAATCGTTCATGTATTATTTGGAAAACCAAAATTTTTTGTAATTATAGTTAACGTTCGTTGAGGTTCTGTTAAGTGGAATTTCAATTTCAAAATGTTCAAGTATTTAAAAAGTATTTATAATAAATTGGTGTATTAAAATGACAACCACAAAAATTGATGTATTAAAATGGCAACCGAAAAAGTTCGTGTATTAAAATAACAAATATTATACAGTTGGAATATAAGTTTTATGTATTGAGATCATATTTTTAAGGAAAATTTTACCAAAGAGTAAATTATCTCAACTACCATTAATAACCTTTATACAACCTAAACTACCATATTGTCTTTTTTTTTTTGTATACCATAATCTTTGCTAACAAACGACGTATTTATCCTTGTTCACACAATTTTCATGATTTACTTTTCTGATTTTCAACTTGTTTTTTTATATTTGTCAATTAAATGTCATTCACGCTTCTCTCTCTCTCTCTCTCTCTCTCTCTCTCTCTCTC
>OVBE01005528.1:0-21555 GCA_900406425.1 Iberis pinnata | reverse complement strand
CACTCTCTCTCTCTTGTTCTTCATGTTCTTGATAATCAAACTCTGAAATTCTTACAGCAACGTCCCTCTGATCTCATATTCTTTCGCCGGTCCTTATGTCAGCCCACTGCTTTGATTAGGTCTTCGGTCCTCCGGCGGCAGATGTTCATGGGACTCAGAATCGTTAGATCGGCGACCTGCATGTCGGACGCCATGAGTTTTGAATTCTTTGATGCTGGTGGTGTGTGGCGTATCTGTTGGAACTCAAATAATGGAAGTGACTTTTGTCACTTCCCGGCAAGGTTGTTGTCCGGAATCGTCAGATTATGGTTCCATTGAATAGGTTGTAGTTTGGACTATAACTTTGAATATTCAAATGCTAAATTTGGAGTTATATTGAATGAGAAATGTGAGGTCAAAGTGTGCAAATTGAACACACTAAAAGCCAACAAATTGACAAAAGTTAATTTGTCCCACACTGCTTGGGAAAACATTTTTCAAGTGGTATACTCATGTAAGATTTACAAGTGAGTAGCAAAGGGACACTATGCATGGTGGAAGTGAGAGAGGAGAACCACACGCGCGAGCCGCCGCTGGCCAGCTCGGCTCGGCACGTTGGGTCGAATGTCTTGGGTCTTGGGCCTAATCTTTTTAGGAGAAATTTTTATTAAGGCCCGACCCATTTAGCTCTTGGCCCAGCTCATGCGGTCCAGCTCCAGCTCGCACGGCCCAAATCCAGCTCGGCCAGCTCCAGCTCGGCCAGCTCCACTCGCGCCCGGTTCGGCCAATGCGCTCGGCCAACTCGCGCATCTTCGATCGCACGCGTCTCTTCGACCCAACAGTCGCGCCTCTTTGGCCAACTTGCACCCGTACGACCCAAAATGCAACCCTTCAGTCCCTATAAATACCACCACACTCATTTCATTTTGCTCCATCCGATTTTCTCAATCAACTATCAAAAAACATTGGTTTTCGATATTCAATAAAGATAAAATAAATACCATAAAATTAAAAATTCCAATAAATACCTCGTTCCAAAGTCTCAGAATTCTTCACAGATACAAAGGTCGAAAGGCTTTATTAATAGTACTGCTTAATAAATATGCTTAACGGTTGTATCATGGAATTCTTAAATTGCGGTAATCGTCGTACTAATGGGAAATTTTTAGAATTAAAGAAAGAGTTTCGACTCGTCTCCGTTAATTTTTAATATTAAACGTTTCAAACTTGGTTTATAAACCCTACAATCTTAATTCTAAAAATCTGCTCTTAAGCTTCCGCTTTTATATCGGATTTGAGAATTAACAATTCTAAAACGTTTTACTGATTCGCGATCGTTTTAAACGTTTCCACGATATATTTTTGATAGTTACCAAAACTTTCCATCCTGATGGACATATTGACGGGTTTACCAATAAGGCCCATAATTCGGTTTAGAAAGGGTGCGAACCAAAGACGTGTCCAAAAGGATTTGGACCTAGGACGAGTCCAAAAAGGTGCGAACCTAGGACGGGTCTGAAGAGGTGCGAACCCAAGGACGAGTTCGAAAGGGTGCAAACCAAGGACGTTTCCGAAAGGGTGCAACCCAAGGACGAGTCCGAAAGGGTGCAAGTCCGAAAGGGTGCAACCAAGGATGGGTCCAAAAGGGTGCGAACCAAGGACGGGTCCGAAAGGGTGCGAACCAAGGACGGTTCCAAAAAGGTGCGAACCAAGGATGGGTCCGAAAGCGTGCAACCCAAGGACGGGTCCAAAAGGGTGTGAACCAAAGACGGATCCGAAAGGGTGTGAACCAAGGACTGGTCCGAAAGGGTGGGAACCAAGGACGAGTCTGAAAGCGTGTGACCCAAGAACAAATCCGAAAGGGTGCGAACCAAGGACAGATCCGAAAGGGTGCGAACCAAGGACGTGTCTGAAAGGGTGCGAACCAAGGACAGGTCCGAAAGGGTGCAAACCAAGGACATGTCCGAAAGGGTGCAAACCAAGGACGGGTATAAAATAGTGCAACCCAAGAACGAATCCGAAAGAGTGTGAACCAAGGATGGATCTGAAAAGGTGCAAACCAAGGACGCGTATGAAGAGAAGCAAAACAAATACGGGATTGGAGAGGTGTGAGTCGCACACGGGCTCAAAGAGGTGCGAGTCGAATACGGCCTCGAAGAGGTGCGAATCGCAGACATGCTCGAAGAGGTGCGAGTCAAAAACGGGCTCGAAAAGGTGTGAGTTGGAAACCGCACTCTCAAGAAATAATGAATGCAATGTTGCAAGAATCATAGTTACCCCAGTCAATGTGGGGAGAAGTTTTGCTTAGTACGAGTAGTTTATTCAACTTTGGAAAGGTATGCATGGTACATCTTACAAACACCTCAAAGTCTGGGGGTGCCTTACAAAGGTTGATGCTCAAGAAGCAGAGTAGCTTCAAAAAAAAATTGAAAGATATTCCCACGTTGAAAAACTTGTGCATGCATTATGTGTACACTCAAATAGTCAATCAGTTATCTCTCGGGCACAAAGGATGTTGTATAATGCAAATCTCGTCACATAAGATGACGTCTTAAGACCGTTGAAAACTTGATCTCAACAAGAGTACTCACGATAAATTTTATCAAATATGTCGATAACCTAGTTGATTCGTTCACTAAAGATTTGGCAAAAGATCAAGTAGAAAGATCATCACGAGAAATGAGTTTAAAAGCCTATGACAAAAGATGAAGTTTGATGGTAACGCTACCTAACTAACTGGAGATCCCAAGAAATAGGTTCAAGGGGACAACAACTTCAAACTAAATCTACCCAAACACTGTGAGACTTGTCTCTCTACCTAGTTCCCAACTTAAAAAAGTTTGATGATGAGACATGTAATCTTGTTACTGCAAAGGCTAAGCTTGAAGCTTTTAATGATTCCATAACTTTCTGAGATGAGTATTACATGATACTTTTGAAAAAGTTAATGGCAGGTCACCTAAATGAGTGTGAATAAAGCCGATTTTCGGAGGGAGAAAGAAAGGCTATCTCTCCAAGTCACTCATGATACGAGGTTTGTTTAGGGCCAAAATGAACACAATAGAGAACTTAGTTTCTGTGAGAAAATGAAACTGTGTTATGCATGTTGTCTAGGTTTACACCAAAGCTCGGGATTTCAAGACATCGCGTTCACTCCCTGGCCAAGTAAATCCGATATGTATTAACTATGATTGGTTCAAGACGAATGCTACCAAATCAGATGCAGTGATTTTTTGCAATACTCTCGAAATGTCTGTCTGTCTAGCTTCTTAGGGAATCTAGTCAGTCTATTCTTTCGAGTCTCTAGAGTCTTCATATGTTTTAGGATTATTTCTATTCATGAGGGGGATTGTTGGAACTCAAATAATGGAAGTGACTTTTGTCACTTTTCCGACGAATTTTCCGGCAAGGTTGTTGTCTGGAATCGTCGGATTATGGTTGCATTGAATAGGTTTTAGTTTGAACTATAACTTTGAATATTCAAATGCTAAATTTGGAGTTATATTGAATGAGAAATGTGAGGTCAAAATGTGCAACTTGAACACACTACAAAAATTAATTTGTCCTACATTGCTTGGGAAAACATTTTTCAAGTGGTATAAAAGTAGCTAACTCATGCAAGGTTTACAAGTGAATAGCAAAGGGACACTATGCATGATGGAAGTGATAGAGGAGAACCACACGCGCGCGCGCCGCCGCCGGCTGGCTCGGCTCGCCTCGGCACGACACGGGCGCGGGCCTCGGGCTGTTGGGTCGAATGTCTTGGGCCTAATCTTTTTGGGAGAAATTTTTATTAGGGCCCGACCCATTTAGCTCTCAGCCTATTTAGCTCTCGGCCCAAGCGCATTTTCTCGGCCCAACTCGTGCGGTCCAGCTCCAGCTCGCACGGCCCAGCTCCAGCTCGGCCAGGTCCACTCGCGCCGGTTTGGCCAATGCGCTCGGTCAACTCGCGCCTCTTCGGCCGAACGCATCTCTTCGGCCCAACAGTCGCGCCTCTTCGGCCAACTTGCACCCGTTCGACCCCAAATGCAACCCTTCGGTCCCTATAAATACCACCAGACTCATTTCATTTGGTCCATCTGAATTTCTCAATCAACTATCAGAAAACATTGGTTTTCGATATTCAATAAAGAGGTAAAATAAATACCATAAAATTAAACAGTTCCAATAAATACCCTGTTCCAAAGTCTCAGGATTATTCACAGATACAAAGGTCAAAAGGCTTTATTAAAAGTACTGCTTAATAAAGACGCTTAACGGTTGTATCCTGGGATTCTTAAATTGCGGTAAACCATCGTACTAACGGGCAATTTTTAGAATTAAGGAAAGAGTTTCGACTCGACTATGTTAATTTTTAAGATTAAACGTTTGAAACTCGGTTTATAAATCCAATTTTACGGCCCCTACAATCATAATTCTAAAAATATGCTCTAAGCTACCATTTTTATATCGGATTCGAGTTTTAACGTTTCTAAAAGGTTTTACCGATTCGTGATCGTTTCAAACGTTTCCACGACATATTTATGATAGTTTTTGGTTTCTGAAATTTCGATGACAACCGAGGATACTAAAAATTTCCATCCTGATGGACATATTGACGGGTCTACCAATAAGGCCCAGACTTCGGTTTTGAAAGGGTACGAACCAAAGACGTGTCCAAAAGGATATGGACCTAGGACGAGTCCAAAAAGGTGCGAACCTAGGACGGGTCCGAAAAGGTGCGAACCTAAAGAAGAGTTCGAAAGAGTGCGAACCCAAGGACGGGTTCGAAAGAGTGCAACCCAAAGACGGCTCCGAAAGGATGCAACCAAGGACGGGTTCGAAAGGGTGCAAACCAATGACGGGTTTCTATAGTTTTAATTGGGCCTTGTGATCTTGTTGGGCTCAGCTTAGTGGTTTTGTGTAGTAGATTTGTTTATATTTCTTTTGTTAATGTTTTATTCTCTTTTATTGTCAATATAATTATCTTAGGTAAATAAGAAAAGCTACACATGGACAAGTATCCTGTACAAATTTCCCGTATCGGCATGAATCCGAATGAAATGGATGAAAGAAGCCTCTTGCCGCTAAGTTGGTTGTTCTATATTATAGTTCTTTTTTTTAATTATGTATAATTAATCTACTTTTCAATATTAGTTTTCTAATATGGGCATGTAACTTCTCCCATGTGAAATTTCTTATATCCTTTGTGGGTTTGTCTTATCTAATATAATGATGTTGACAAAAAAAAAAAACAATTAAAAATATCATAAGAGAAAAAGAAACTAATAAGTAAAAATACTTTTTTGGAACCATCACTAACTTTGGAGCTTCCATTTGTGACGCCCAATAAGTGATGACTCCTCTAATTTTAGGAACAAAATCTCGACATCTGTTATTATTTCTGACATCAGTTTCTTACTTTAAAAGGAAGTCTCAATACTTACTAACTATATATAGATAGCATTCACACAATCTAGTTTATCTTACAATCTCAAAAAATGGCTTTAAGATTGGCCGCCGATAAGTATCGATCGATCTTAAACGATGAGAAAACAGGAAATATACGGTGGAGACACGGTGGTCCTCCCATATTTGATACTGTCAACAAGCTCTTTGAAGAAGAAAGAACTCATGTAAATCTCTCTCTCTCTCTCTCTTCTTTTTCTATTGCTTTATAACAATCAATTGTGATTTTGTTTCATTAAAACTATTATAGTATAAAATGATTCACTAATTTTTGCCATAATTTTAACAAAAGGTCAAAGAAATGTTAATAACTGCGATGCAACTTCTATTATTAGTTTGACTATTATTAATAGTAATTAATTTATAGAAAGATAATTTATATTAAAAGTAGTAGCGAATCGAATATTAATTTATAAAGTTTATAATGCATCTTACGCTAGAAGTTACAAAACTTTCTACGTAATTTCCCATAATTTATGTATTAGTCTCAAAACATTTCATTATTTCATTGAATTAAGAAAGAAATAAAAGCCTATTTGGACAAACAATAAGTAGTTGTAAGTTATTATTGGTTGCAACATAGTCATGATAATATTTAGAAATATGATTGTGACTTTTAACAACTCCAAATTGTCAAATTATTGAGGTGAAGACAATAAGCAACCCATTAAAAACTCGATTCTTAATATACCAACATGAGTTAGGAGATTATAAAAGAGACAAGCAAGCTTAAATCTCTCTACATCAAAAAAAAAAAAAAAAGAAGCTAATATGGCTACTAGTGAGAAGAGAGATAAGTATAGATCAATACTTAAAGATTCAGAACAGATTCAATGGAGGTATGGTCATCCTCCGGATTTCGATATTGTAAACCAGCTCTTTGAGGAAGGCCAAACCAAGGTCACAACACATCGTCGGTTAACTTATGTATGCACTAAGTTTATAGACTACAAATCTTAATTAGTTACTTGTGTTTGGTTTTGATCACAGGTTTGGCCAAAAGGGTCATTAGAAGAGACGGTTCAAAATGCGATTAAGTCATGGGAGATGGAATTATCACACAAAATCCAGTTACAAGACTTTAACACTATTAACCCTGAAAAGTTTAAGCTCTTTGTCAATGGTAATTACCACAAACATCTAATCATTACATTATATTCTAAAAAGTAGAGTTATCAAACAAAAGATTTTAGAGAGATTTTCATAAATACCACCTCTTGAGTTTTTAATTCTAAAAATACCATATTATTTATTGTTCCAAAAATATACAAAAATGATTTTGTTTCAAAAATACCAAAATTTAAAAAAGATTTGAACTTTGAAACCCAAAACTAAATCATAAACACTCATCAATGAATCTAAACACAGCAATTTAGTAACTAAACCCTTTAAATTTGTGGTATTTTGAGAAAAGAAGAATTTTAATGACCAAGTTTGATCCTTGCTCTTTTAAGAATTCATAAGAATTGACAACCACTAGATCAATAGCACTTTTGGAACAATTAGGCGTGATATTATTGTCCCATGAGATGATATTTTACAAAATTCTTCAAGAATGAAATTTAAAGTGGTTTTTGGTTATTTAGGGAGAGATGGATTATCAGCTGAAGAAACATTAAGGCTTGGAAGTTACAATGCTTTACTCAAAAACTCTTTACCTGAAGAGTTTCAATACTATAAGCCAGAAGAAGAGACCTTTGAATCGTCGCACGACGCTTTTAGATCTGCTTTACCACGCGGTTTTGCGTGGGAAGTAATGGCTGTGTACTCTGGACCACCGGTTATAGCCTTCAAATTTAGACATTGGGGATACTTTGAAGGAAATTTCAAAGGTCATGCTCCCACTGGAGAAATGGTTCAATTCCTTGGTCTTGGAGTTCTAAAGGTTATCTATGAAACATTAATCTATGTCCCTACTTAGGGGTGGCCATTTAAACTGAACCAAATTGAATTTAATTCGGTTATTTCAGCGTTTTTTTTAGTTTTAGCTCGGTTTTCGGTTCGGTTCGGCAACAATTTTTTTTTCTAAATTAAGCGAACTGAAAAAACCAAACCGCCCAAACTTGCTAAATTAAACAAAAAACCAAAAAAAAAGCATAAAATAACCAAACTTGCTAAAATTAAACGAAAAAAAAAAATTAACCTAAATTAAGATTTTCAAACCGAAAAAAACGAACTTCAAAAAAAGAAAAAGCGAACTCAACAAATCGAATGCCGAACCAAACCAAACTTTGCTTCGGTTTATTTTGGCAAAAACAAAAAAAAAACGAAACAACCAAAAGCTAACCAAAATTAAGATTTTCAAATCGAACAAAACGAGAGCCGAACTGAACCGAACTTTTCTTCGGTTTGATTTGGCAAAAAAATGCCGATAAACCAAAATTGAACCAAAATTAAGATTTTCGAACTGAAAAAACCGAATTTCAAAAACAAAAAACTGAACCGAACAGAAAGTTTTCTTCGGTTCAATTTGGCAAAAAAACCAAAACAACAAAAAACCGGAAATTAATCAAAATTTAACAACAAAAAAAACCAAACTTCAGAAACGAAAAACCAAACCGAACAAAGCGAGTGCCGAACCAAACCGAACTTTTCTTTGGTTCATTTTGGCAACAAAAAACCGAAACAATCGAAAACCGAATGCCCATCCTACTTATCATTTCAATGGTTTTAAAACTAAAATTCTAAAGTTATAGGTTGATGAATCACTTAGAGCAGAGGAGATTGAAATTTACTATGATCCAGGAGAGTTGTTTGGTGGACTGCTTAAGGGAGATCCTATATCAGAGACCAAAACCATTAACAGTGGAGATACCACTGCAGAGAAACAAACCTGTCCCTTCACGCATTAAACAAATCTTAGGATCTATATGTGTGTGTGTGTGTGTCTAGATCCCTCTAAAGAATATATTGTAATAGTCACTTTGGTTTTTTTAATGAATGGAATCAATTTTATAAGTTAAGTTTGTAAGCATCACAATGATGGTACATATAAATTACAGAAAAGATATCAAATAAAGCAGCTAAGTTATAACTGACCTGATTCTTAGCAGGGCTCGACTTTTGAATCAACTCCGTTTTGACATTCATCCATGAGAGCAACGTTCAACATTTCCGTACAGAATTGATCATCAGGTTTCAACCATAGAGCCTGAATATAGAGATAAGTAAGAGAGTATTTAGGCCTGGCCAACACTTCCAAACCGAACCGATGTTCGATCAATTCGGTTATATATTATTTACTAAGACGAGACCGATCAGTAGAATATCAATTTCATCCTACAAATTAAACCAAGTGAATCGAATTTGCTTAAATTAGCTGAATAAAGCAAAATTAACCGACTAAACCGTAAACCAATTAAACTGAACCGAATAAACTGTACAAACCAAATACACAGGCCTAGAAATCGCCTAATAAGAGTACTAAATCGTCCATATGCTATAGTGTTATACCTTGTGATAATATGAGATGGCAGCTGAGAAATTCCCCTGAATAAAAATGAAAAGAAAAAAAAATTAAAACTTGAATGGGCTTTTCTTCTGTTTTTTGTGATAATTAGCATTAGTATTGTTAGAGTTTAAAAGAACATTCAAATACCTGCAAATGATAAGTGTAAGCTAAGCCAGAATAAGTGCTTAAGCTTTTAGTTGATAGTGTAAGTGCTCTTTCATAATATGAGATTGCTTCACGGTCCTTCCTGTTAATCAAATTTTCCACAATTCAATAACCTCCATAATCTTAAATTGCCTATGTAATAGGAAGATCTTGGTAGTTGTGTGAACAAATATACCTTAGCTTTCTATATGAATGAGCGAGATTGACCACAGTTGGTTCCCATACTTCGGTTAGTGCAGACGGTATATGAGCCAAAGTCTTCTCGAACCACCGTACAGCTTTCCCATACCTGAAACGTAGTGAACGTTGTTGACTCAATTTACTAGATAGTTACTTTCATAGTGTGTAATAAGCAGAGATTGTAAAGAGAAAAGGAACACACTCTTTCATATGATATGCAACAACTCCGAGTTCATTATATACAAGTGGATCTGAAGGGCATATCGCCTTTGCTTGCATGAAAAACTGGATCAAGAGAAAGGACTACAATATTAGCACAAAAGATAAGTTGTTTAATGTGAAGATACCGCGCACACGGCACACTGTAACTTGATACCTGGTCTGCAAGCTTGTAACTGTGAGTTCGCATATACTCCATTCCAATGTATAAAGTTGGCAAATGACACCTGGAACAAGATAATATCAAGATTCAACCTGTAAAAGACAATTTTTTAGCGTAATAAGAAGACTTCCTCAGCTTCAGAACTGAGAATGACTCATTTTGGGCGTTAAAAGTTTCTAAATTACAGTCCATGGTTTTTGATCAAAGTAGAGCAAATTGATTACCCAGGAAATAGCCTAGCAGCAGTACGATAGGCAGACATGGCTTGGTCACCCTCATCTTGGGCAGCAAAGGAATTACCAAAGCCTATCCAAGCTGGTGAGAATGAGCCATCGATATTTGTAGCTTTGCTGCATCACCATATTAGAAGAAATGGACCTCCATGTCAGACACATACCATTACACCTACCAACTAGAGTTGATCAAGCCTTTCATAATGCCACAGTATAATACCTGAAGTACCGCCGTGCTTCAGCATACTTTTTGATACAGTAGTAGTAACAACCCACCGCAAACCATGACAAAGCCCTACAAAGTCATGAATCAGTATTTACACCACAAAGCATCAAGCAAAAAAAAACATGCATACATATAACTCATGAAAATTTAGCTCAAACACCTAAATGTGAAAGTATTTTCAACAAAAAAAAATTAACAGAAGAAATCATGCTCTTGAAGTTGATATATGCCCTTGACAAAGTGATTTATAAAACAGGTTAAATATCTCAATCCAATATCTTCATTGACACACTCAACAACTTGCCATATAGCTTGAGAAAATAATTTGTACTCACTTTGAAGGGTAGTCTTTCACCAAATTGCATGCCATAAGATATAGCTCATTTGAATTACCAAGTTCCATCGCAGCGGCCAGATGTACCAAGGTACACTTCAGATGGAAAGGATCTTTCCCAAGGAGTCTGTCAAATTAATAGCCATTCAGGATTTATATAGCTTAAATTCTAATATCAGTAGTAGTAATATACAACTTACGCAGAGGTTAGTTCGAAACACTTCTGATATTCGCAGCATTGATGGTAGTACTCAGCTTTACAGGCCAACAGATCACTATTATTGACCAATGTACTGATCATAGATGAGCCAGATACACCACTAGTTTCGTTCTCAAGCTTCTTGAACTTAGCTTCTATTGTATTCTCTTTGTCATACTGGACATGAAGAAGTAATAAGTACCAAGAAGAAAGAGAAGATGCTTGCAAAAAGGAAATCAGTAAGTAGAATGGAGAATCATCCAGCAAATTCCAAATATCACCGCCACATAAGTATTGACACATAACGGATCAGACACTTTACATCCGAGAAACCTTTACCTTCTTTATCAAACATGAATAGAAAGAAGAGAGCCACTCGTCTTCGGGACTAAATTGCATTGAAGAGAGCAGATTGCCTTCTGAATTTATGTAAATTATATTCTCAGTTGCCTTCTAGTCATGTAAACATGCACCATAAAACAAATACGACAATAAAAATGAAGAAAAACAAAAGAAGCTTCAAAATAACTCACCTTCTTCAGATGTAAGCATATGACTCTCTATAAGGCATTCCAAAGCCTGAAAAGAAAGATCATAGAAATCACATATAGGTATCAATTTTCTAATATCTAGAGTTTTACTACTATATATAGTGAGAATCTATCTTCTCATATTAGCCCACTAACGATGATAACTAGAAATAACACAACAATTGACTAGGAGATAGATAAAAGTACCTCATAGCACAGAGGATCAGCCTTGATAGCAGCTTTATACCTGCAATCTCAACCAAATTTCATGAGTTAACTAGAGATAAAGTTCAAGATTCCCACACACCACTCAATCATAATAAACAGAACATAGGTTCCAATATTTCTACTAGCATCTCAGTGATATATATACATGCTGAGAGGTTAAATAACCCACTGACCATTGTCGAGCCTGAGAACGGTTTTGTAAGGCTCCGTATGCTTTTCCTCTTAGAAAGCATATTGCTGAAGATATCTGCAAAAAACAACCTCAAATGGTATAATGGAAAATTTGGAAATAGTAAAGGTGATCAACTTGTTAATTCAATTCCATCAATTTTGCTAATCAACCTTATAGAGTCAATTATATAATACCAGTTAGATCTAAAATGATGTATTATACATTTGAAGAAGGGTTAAGAATTTACATTGATCTCTCTGTCCTCTCCATCTTTATCAAAATATATGATGTTACCATCTTTAGCATCATACACATTACCATCTTCATCAACTTTAGCATCACCAAGCATCAAGAGACACTGATCCCATTCCTTCAATTCCTCCTGAGAAAGAAAACACATAAACTGCTGATAAACCCTAAAACCATTATCACCAAAATCCAATTTCCAAAGCGAAACCATCTGAAATTCCTAGATTCAGAACCATCCAAAAAAAAGATAATAGTGACAACCAAATGGGGAAACTAGAAAATTACGAGGCACTTGGAGGCGAGGTAACGGAAGCGAAGATCTCGATGAACAATCTTAGAAGCGTTGAGAAGATGAAAGGCACGACGGTAATGTCGACCAAGGAAAAGAGCTTGAGCTTGCATATATATGTCAGCTGGATCTTTAGTAAGAGCAGCGACTTTATCGGCGAAGAAAATGGCCGACGAGTATAAATGCTTACTAACACAATCTCGAACCACACCTCGGATCTTCTCAATTTCTTCTTCCCTCATAATTTTCTCGTTCCTGAACGAATTACGAAAACTTCAAGATCTGAAGCAAAGATTATCGGACTGTGAAAATTTTGGATTCTTCCAATTTCTCGAGTCGAAAGCTTTTTGCGCGAGAGAGGCGGGATTAAGATAGAGCCTCGGCGGGAGAGAGACTATATTTCTATTTTCAGTATGTTTTGGGCTTTTAGGCCCATAAAACATCAGGCTTGACTAGCACGATTCAATTAATATGGGCTTTACGCCCTTTAACATATAATTGCTTATATGATTTGTCCATTTATCTTCAACCGATTCATATTACTTCTTTTCTTAAGGTAAAAAGAATTATAGCTATTATAAATGATATTATCAAATAGTTTATTTTAATCTTTTAATGTTTTTAATGAATCATATTATTATCACTATTTTTGACTCATAAACAAAAACTTTTTTAACAATTTATCATTTAAAAGAAATTGATCGTATAACAAATTTTATTAAGTTAAAATCCCTAGACCATTTCGTTATTTTTCAATTTTCATTTATTTATTTATTTTTTAGTGTAAAAAGAGTTGGTATAACAAGGAACAAGTGACCTAATGGTATGTCGTCTTTATTGTTTAGTTACCATATCAGGTATCGAATATGACCATTTGATACATTTTCTTCTATTTATAGAGTTTGGATTACTAGACCAGCATGTTGCGGTCTAGAGATCAATATGATAAAAAAATTGGTCCCATCAAAAAAGAAAAAAGAGTTGGGCTTGATCTCTAATTTTTTAAAAGAAAAAATAAATGATATTATCGAATAGCCTAGTCAACCAATTTTTTAATGGATCATATCATTTTCATCATTTTGCCATTTTTGACTCATAAAGATAAATGATTTTAGAGGAATTCCTTGAAGTACAATCAAAAGAAGTTTAAATTCCAATACTATCATACACTCTCAAAAGTTCCAAAAATACCACACTCTTAAATGTTCCAAAAATACCACAAATATAAAAAGTGGATTTTAAGAGTTTAAAATTTAAAATTTTGGGTTTGAGTTCACTATATAGAGTTTATGTTTTAGTTGGTAGAGCTTGTTTTGAGGTTTCAGGGTTTAACTTTGAAGTTATAAAGCTATTTTAAATTTTGTGGTTTTTTTGTCACCATTTGGGCCACAACAGGCCGATCCAATAGTCAGTTCATGCATAAAATCAAACAGTTACTACACTATCGTAGGCACGAAGACTCGATCCCGGATGAGATAGTGTTACTTGCTTCATGTGGACTTATGAATGCCACTAGACCAATGTCATTTCTCCAATTTTGTGGTATGTTTGGAAAAAAAAAAAAACATTTTTGTAATAATTTTGGAAAAAAATTGTGGTATTTTTGAAAATTTTGTGAATGTATGGTATTTTTAGAATAAAACTAACTTTTGATGGTATTTTTGAGAATGCCCATTTTTTAAAAAAGAAAAAGAATGTTCCATCATTTTAACAATTTCGTATTTAAAAGAATTTGATCGCATAGCAAAAGAAAAACTTAAGTGGAAACATTATACCATTACTGCTTTACACCTTTTGATCATTCCAAATAGAAGGATGAATTTGTCGTTCTCAAAGAACTTCTTACTATTTCAAAGACTCTTCACTTCATGCTAAGTTTTCATTTGTTGATCTCTTCATAGCTTTTTAGCAATTAAGCTACAAAGATAAGTCTTTGAATTTTAACAACAAATAGCTAAAAGCTATGTTTCACTTTAAGCCTTACATGATAAAATAAATTGAAATAAAAAATAAATAAAAATCTGAAAGCAACGTATTGATAATGGTTTTAATTGAACATATATTGCATAATGTACACAGGTGATTGAAAAATTACCTTGTGCTTGAGTTTCCAAGAGTAAGTTCAAGATCATCTGAACCACTTTCTTCATGTATCCTTTCTCCTTCCCATGCTTTCACTAACCCATTTGTATTACTCCCAAACGCAAACTCTGGAGGAGCTACAGCTTCAGACATTGGAACATCTGATGTCTGATCAGCACCAGAAGGAATAGCTGGAGAGCAAGTTCCACTTTGTCCCGGCGTCCACATTCTTGAACCGCTCTGACCTCCACCAATGGAACCAAATGGGTTTTGCGAGACAAGGCTAAATGTTGGAGAAGCTGGAACACTTTGCGCAAGTTGAATCCCTGAGAACCATTCAGAATCAGGGATAGGTTGTCTTGTTGGACTAGGTGGTGTTGATGAAACAAAGAATGAGTTGTTCATTTGTTGCCAATCAGGATTGATTCTCGGTGTACGAGCTGTTGGAGAGCTTAAAGGAGGTGTTACAGGAGCACTAATGGAGCCACCAGGGATGTAAAGGTAATTAGGTAGTCTTGATGATGAAGAAGCTGATGAAGATGATGTTGTTGAAAGATGTTTTAGCCATGGTATTAGTGATTGTCCATCTGTAGATGTGAAATTAGCAAAAGAAGATGAAGTTGGACTCATGAAATTCGACGAGCCCGGGCTTGGCTGATACGAGGAGCATAGGCTTGCATTTGCTGAACCAACACCTATCTCCATACGCTCTACAGGTCTACTACATCCCTGAAAAACAGATCAAACAAACATCATCACAACAACATTATACAACAACATTGACACTGTACAGCTTAGTCTAAGTTAGGAGTGGGAATAATTACCCCGAACCGAAAAATTAGGTTCGGTTCGTGCATGGTTCCCTTTAAATTACCTGATCAATAACTATAGATATCGGTTCCGAACCGAGGAACCGAAAGTAACCAAAAATATAAAATAAGTGTTTATACCAAAAACCATGGATATATTGTCCATATTACCGATTTTGGATATTTTCGATTATTTTTGGGTATTTCCGGATTTTTTTTATATTTTTGGTCTCATATATTTTGGGTATTTTCATATATTTTTGATCATTTTGGTATTTTTGGTTCAGATATTTTGAATATTTTCGGTAATTTTGGATAAAATATTCAAACCGAACCATTGAATTATCGGTTCTTCAAATAGTTTAAATCCAAATCGAACCAACTTAGAACATAACCAAATAACCTAGTATTAAACTTTCAGATTCTTTAATCGATAGAGTCAAGGATTCTTAACCCGACAGATTATCATTGGACTCGATTCTCAATGTATAGACTTGAGACAATAAAGCAAAAGTGCACACATGCTTTTCAAACAAATAATTTCAGATCAAAACATAGACTTTGAATTCTGTGCAATCAGCTTTTCTAGAGATCTATGCTACTTTGCTTTTCTCTTTTTTCCATTATTGAGTATCATCTGAGAATCTGTGGATGTAAATGAACCAATTCACACAACATGAGACATTGAGAAAGAGACTCTTGACTAAAAAATGCACCTACAATGCTAACATACGCAGGTGGTATTAAGAACACGTTAGCAATCCGGTAACAGATCATGTCAGAGAAGCTTACTATACTCACCGGAAAATGTTAGATGCAATCAAATTGACTATCCAATTTCAGTAAAATTTATGTTTCTAAGTAAGAATCCAAAATTCAAGAGAAGTAACCTTGCGGTAAGTAGTGCCGTCAGGTTCAACGATCCAACCAGCTTCGTTACAGAGTGCTTTAAGCACTTCGTTGTTATCACAGTGCTTAGGTAGCTCGTAGTTTCCGTACATTCTCAATCCGGTGAAGATCTTAGCCGCGATTGCTCTCCGACGTCTCTCTCTTCTCTTGTTATTCTCTCTCTCCCTCCATGTCGGCATTCTCGTCCCTGAAGTCATCACTCTCGACTTTCTTACTCTGTAATTTACTTTTAGCAGATCAGAGAGACAATTCGCAAGCTAATTCAAATCAGAAAAGTGTCGGTGAAGCAATATTTCCAGATCTGGTCAAAAGAATCGATTATGCGTTCATAACCATTTCCAATCTCCGATCAGTATAGATTATAGTTACAGCTTGGAAGAGAAAATGCGCTCACTGGAAAGAGAAAAAACCTCCCTGAGATGATTCGTCGGTGAAAAAATCGTGGAAAGTGATAACAGTTTCAGCAACTTGTTGTTAGCTAAAGAAACTTAAGATCGCTTTCTCGAATTGAGTAATTTAAGCAGACGAAAGTGAATCAAGATGACCGGAAAATTATATAACGTTAAATTTCACGGTGATCGGAGAGAAGAAAAAACCCGGGAATTGGAGGAAAAAAAGAAGATGAAGAAGCTTTAAGCTAATAATGAACACTCGTAACAGAGAAGAAGAAGATGCTAATAGAACTTACCAATTTTACCCAAGACTTAACCTTATATTCACGAATTTGCCACTACATGAGGTCACGCGTGTGATCCGGACCTAGCACGTGGGAGCATATATATTTACCCACGATTAAACCATAATTTACGAGTTTGCCACACATCTAGGTCCATTAGCACATGTAAGAGCTATTTTTCTTTTATTTCTTTTTGTCACCAAGTTATTTTTATTTTTATTTTATTAACGTGGATAATCCGAACTAACCAAATAATTTAACGAAAGTACAGAAGTTTTTAATTAATTTAACCATTTAAGCGAAATTATGTATTACTGAATTAATCTTTTAAATTTTTTTGTCAATGATTTTGTGTTTTCATTTAATTATTTATAATTATTCGTTAAAATTTAATGTTATTCATGTAATAATTCTGCGAATATGAGAAAACTCTTGGTTATATGATGAATTTTTAAATATAAACGAAATTATGTGCTAATGTAGTAATGATTTTAAAAATTTGTTAAAATTAGGTGATATTCATTTTAATGATATTGTAAATATTTATAGAAGTAGATTCTTAATTATTTAATGATTCATTATAAAATTTTAAAATCTATTTTTTATTTTTTTATTATCATCCACAAAAGATAACTTTGTTAACTTTGGGAGATTACATAAGAGTTTAACAAATTACATAACCAAGAAGATTGAATCAAATTAGGGTTATACAAAGAATTGGTAATATAAGTTGAAGTGGCCATGAGCCACACGATTGCATTCCATTTTACATAAAGATACCAAATTACTCAATTGATAATGCATTAAAGATTTAATCTCACTAAGTACATGTTGGATCTAGGATCGTCGATCCGAAGATTTAGGTTCGTATTTGATAAAGGAGTTACAAACTGTTAATAGGCGCGTCGACAATTCCGACGCGCTTCTTAGAATTTATGTTTATAAAAGAATCTTAGCTCGTCGAAAGAGTGGAGGGTGGTCCAAAAGAGCTTTGACTTCTCTCTAAGAGTTTCTCTCTAAAATCCAGCCCTTTTCCACTTCGAGATAATCTTCTATTTATAGTCAGCCTGTCATCATTGCGTGTAGCTTAATAGGCCTTCTGTTCATGCGGCGATATAGCTACTAGGGCACTGTACGCCGCGCGTAGGGGACTGTAGACGTATTGTTGAGGCGGCTGGTTACGCGCGTCCTGACGCGCCAGTGGGATGGGCTACTTCCTCTTCCTTTTGCTTGTGGGCTTGTTTATGGACCGGACCTGGGAGCTTGAGCCCATATCCCACAAAAAGTCCCCCCCCCCAAGTTCGTCGTGACTGCTGCTGGGTTGGTTTGACGGACGCGCTTGAGTAGTTGGGCTCAATCACGACAGGCCGTCCTTTTTGCTTGTTTTGCCATTTCTTGTGGTCGGCGTGTCCAAAAGGGTTGGTACCCCTAACGGTCGGCGCTAGGATCGACGTTGGTTGGTTGGCTTCTCGAGGAAGTTTCTTTTACCGGTTGCTTGCGTCTTAGCCGGTTCGTATGCCGGTAGCGCGTTCACATGACGCTTCGTCTCCCGGTCAATCTTGACCGGGACGTTTCGTCTTCCGGTCGTCTTTCTATATATACCCCCTCATTCATTCATTGTCTCCACTTCGCAATTTCTGATTTAAGGTATAACTTTTGCTCTCCCTTCTCTCTACTTTCTCTCTCTAGCTTTTCTTTATTCTCTCTTCGTCGCTATGGGTTGCGATCTTATGGGTTTGAGTGTCGGCGGCGGCACCAGTTCGTCCGGGGGCTCGTCTTCTAGTCACCCCCCACAAGCTTCTATGGATGAATCCCCGCGTCGCACTGACCCAACCACTAGTACCTCGTCGGGCGGGGCCGCAGAACAGCCAAACGACATGACCAGACGGATAGCCGCGTCGGCAAGTAAGACGAGTTCTCCGACCGACCACATGGACGCGATTCCGTTATCGACGAGGAAAGAGTCGCGGGGCAATGCTGCCCAAGACGACCCGATGGACATGCTTCCTCTGGTCGTGAGAGACAAAGTGCTCGCGAAGAGGCGTACTGCCGCTAAGGCGTCCGCGCAGAAAAAGATGATTCCGCCGAATAGCGATGTTGTACTCAGCGCGACGATGCCAATTTTCGAGTCGTTTGTTCCTCGCTCAGATGGGAGAGGTTCGTCTGCTCCTCCGCCGGATGTTGACAACATAACCGGCGTCCAACCATCATTATGACGAAGGCACGTCTTAGAAAAATGTCGATCGCGTGCGGCTTCAACGACCCTAATCTCGTCTTTCGAGTCCCCGGCCCGAGAGAGCAACCATGGGATCCTCCGCATGGCTACTTCGTCGTTTTTGAAGACTATTTTGCTTGCGCGTGGTTCTGGTTCCCAATACCAAATGTTTTTGTATCGTACTGTGCGAAGCGTCGCATGAGTATTTTGCAGCATACAGTTGCGTCTATTCGCACTTTGGTGGGGATGCTGTTTCCAGCGGCTGAGGTCGGGGTCGAAGTTTGCACCACGTTTTTCACTGACGCGACGAAGTTTTCTTCCAGTATGAGGACGGTTGATAAAGTCTGCTGTCCGACGGGCATATTTTATGTCTCTTGGAAGAATAAGTACAAGTACGTCGGCGGGGTACCCAGGAAAATTTGGGATTGGCAGCGTCGGTGGTTCTTCGTGAAGGTCAACGACGCGTCCGTCCCACCTTGCGCCTACAACTATTCCATGAGATGGAATATGTGCGTTGGTAGAGATTAACGTTAACTTTGCATTTTCCTTTGTTCGCACTAACTCCCTCGTTTTTTGATTGCAGATCGTCCCTTGCCGATCAAGAAATTTTCCTCGGGTTTTTTTGACAACATCAAGAAGATCCAAAGTTTGGGGTTGACCTTGTGGAAAGACATCACTCGCGAAGATATCGCCAAGCGTCGACCCATTTTTCGTATAGGTGCGTAATATCGTTGCACTCGTCTACGTTTCTTATTTTGGCCTGCGTCGAAGTTGCTTATTTCGTATTTTGCAGTTGATTGGGATCGTTGTCCGGTGACCAAACCCAAATCGATGGTTGCGTCGTTCATCGAAGAGTTAAGGGCTGCGGCCTTGAGAAAAAAGGCTGAAGCTGCAGCTAAGATGTTGGGAACCATACCGGTTCCTGAGGAGGTCGCGGACGCGACAGTGGGTGACGATACCACCGAGGCTGCTACTGCGGCTGCTCGCTCCGAGAAGGCTGCCGGTAAGAGGGTCGTCCAGTCTTCGCCGAAGAGAAAGAGAACTGATGCTGAAGAGTTTAAGGCGCAGAAAAGGGCTTTTAACGCCACTCTGACGATAAAGGAGCTGACCGACGCTCCTCACTTGACCATGATTACGGCCGACTCTCCGCCTGCTGTGAATAAGGAGCTTGTTCTGGCCACAACTAACGAAGTTGTCGATGATCTACGTCGAGAGGAGCGTTCGTCTGTTCGGGTCGAAGAGCATGAGGGCCAAGGAGAAGAAGACGAGCTCGGGGAGGCTAGCTTCGAAACGGATTGCGAAGCCGCGTCGTATCGAGATAGGTCTCGATCAACATAGGGAGATGGTCGGTTTCCTTTCGAATTTCGCTATGACGACGTACTTAAACTGCACCAGGATCCCATTGCTTGTGGGGAGCTCGTCGGACAGTTGATCTCTGGTCCTACTCCCGATCCCGCAGCGACAGAGGATCGTTCCGGCGAGGTTTTTGATGAGTTTGCCGCGTCGTATATCCGGGTGAGTGTTTATTAGAAGTCTTTTAATCTGACGATCTGAGCTAACACGACGTTTTCTTTTGTTCGTAGACTGGACAGATGGCGAACCATATGTTCAGATGGTTCAGAGCGAAGATGAGGGTTGCTCGTGAGGCTGTTATTTCCAATCGCAAGAATGCGGATAAGTATATCCGGCTGTACCGCGCTGAAAAAGAAACGTCGAAGGGATTGGCCGAGGTGGGAAAGACTCACGAGCAGCATGCTAACGACGTGCTGGCGATGGCTGAGCGTGCCAACGAGTTGATGAAAGTCGCTGAGTTGGAATGTGAGGCCATGAAGGCCGAGAGGGATGGCTTTGCTACGCGCAACGAAAGCTTAGAGTGCGAGGTCAAGAGGCTTACCGAGGAAAACCGGATGCTCACTACTAGATTTGATGACGCGAACAAGCAGAGGTCGCACGTAATGAGGAAGCACGAGTCTATGGTCAGAGAGGCGTTGGCGAAAGCTGAGAGAAATTGGGTCGCGTCTGTCGAGGCCCAGTTGGGGAAGATCCGGGAGTATCTGGATAAGGCGCGCGAAGTGAAGCCGCTCGACGAAGCTATTGCTTGTTACGAGAAGGTCAGTGATCTTTTCGACATGGTTGTTAGCTTCGGCGGCGTCGTCCCCGATATTCTTCGCAAGACCCTTGTTGATTTGGTCGAAGAGAGGAAGAAAGCTCGGGATTCGGTCTTGTTTTCCGAGCTTGCTGCTGAAGACCTCGTGTGTCCGATAAAACCCTTTGAAGTTGTGGTTCGGGGCGCAGATGACCAAGGCTCGTCAATTCAGCCTGCTGGGGCGAATGACGATGCTGATATTGACGACGCGGCCAGGGAAGAGGATGTTGATCACGGTGCAGCTTAGGGGTTTAATTGTTTTTCGCCTTTTTATTTTTGTATTTCTGTTGTGTTGCTTTGTTCATTCCGCCGCGTTTGCGGCTTGTAAAAACTTGGTCGATCAGTTTAATGCGAACCTTTTATTTTTCACGAGTTTACCTTAATGTTTCTTTTTACGTGGTTCTCACATTTCGCCGCATCCGCGGTTTGTAGAGGCTTGGTTGATCGGCCTTGTGCCTGTTTAGGCATTCGCGCTGTTGCTTTGAACGGTATTATTCGATTTTTGTTGTTTTGGTCGGTGCGAGGCTGCGGTAGCCTCGGCTTACCCTTGTGTTCCGGTTCGTCGATGATCTGGCGAGTCTAGGCTCGGCTTAATTGGTGATCATGACTCGCTGGAACTTGCGAGGCTCGACCTCGGCTTTTCGCGCGCAAGT
>OVBE01005527.1:0-21559 GCA_900406425.1 Iberis pinnata | reverse complement strand
AGGCCTTTTATAGCGTTAATCGTGTGCTATCAATGAGACTTTTTCTTGTAGTGATCCTAATGGGCTCCTAGCAAAGCAGTTTAAAGGTAAATATTACCCTTTGACTTCTTTTGATTTATGCCAACCATATTCAGGATTTTCCCATGGCTGGACAGGTCGTTTGAAATGACGCGACATCCTATTATCTCAACTCGGATGGGCAATAAAAAAATGGTAGATTAATTTCAGTATGGAATGATGTCTAACTGTTCCTATCATATAAGACTCAACCGACGGGACCTGCAACCTTTGAAAGAAAAAATTGGACTGTCCATGATCTTATTGACCAACAAACTCTCGATTGGAATCAGGAACGAGTCTCTGAACTATTCCCACAACTGGTAACCCCAATTTTCTCCCTAAAGCCAAGTACTCAAGGAGCAAACAATAAAAAAATTTTGGCTAAAAGAAAAAACAGTTTCTTATACAACCAGATCAGGTTACTATGTAGCAAAAAAGATGAACAACTCCACAGAACTGGGACGACACAACAATTTTAGAGATGTGGGTAGAACCTCTTCGAGATGTGGGCAACCAGAATTTGAAAACTTTGCAAGGCGGCATTCCATCCGATCAGAACCTATGGAACATAGGTATCTAAGTGGCTAGAACCTGTTCGAGACATGGGCAACCAGAATTAGACATTCACATCTTTATACATTGCCATTTCTCTCTTTAAGTATGGAAATCAGTACCTTTTTATCCTTCTCTGAACTTTGAAAACTATCATACTATCCAAGAGCTCTGGTCTCTAGTGATAAAAGCCAATTTCCTACCCCCGGTGGGAATCTCCTCTGGACTTCTTACACCATGGATATTATGGTCTCTATGGACATCATGCAGTAGTCTTATATTCAAAAAGCTGATTATTATAGTAGATGACACTCTATTGAATGCTATTGCAAGTGATAAAGAGTGGATATTGGCTCAAGCTCCACCATTTCCCTCTGTTGAAATAAGATACCGTTCACCTAGCTAATCATCTAATATTGTGTGTAAAGTGGATTCGACTTGGTTAAACAACCAATCTTCGATAGGAATTGCTTGGATCATCACCAAGCTCGATAGTACTTCTGTCAAGTCATCAAAAACTGCGTCTTTTATGGGCTAGACTCATGGTGGAAGGCTTGACGATGCGCGAAGCAATGGTCTTTGCAAGAGAGACCAGAATTACCTCCATCTTTTTCAAGTCTGATTTGTTTTCTTTGGTGAAAGCTCTAAACTACGAAGATTCTTTCTCGAAACTATACAGTATAGTTTCCGACTGTTTAATTTTAAAACACCTTTTTATGTTATGTTCCTTTTTAAATATCCCTCATTTTGAGAATAGGGAAGTTGATGCTTTGGCAAAACTTTCTTTTAACAATGCTGTAAGAACCTCTTAGTTTCTAATGAAATTCATATGGTGCACAAAAAGATTAAAAAAAAAACTTCCATGTATGTGATGTATATATTTTAGAATTATGATGCTGATCTGTCACGTTTTTATAAATGGCAAAATGATAAAGAATTTGAGTGGTAGAGAAAGAAGATGGCAGCTTTTAGTTTTCTTTTATCATATTTTTATTGTTTTTAGTTTTTTTGTCCAAAAGAGGAAACAAGACAAATGGCTACAATTGCGTTAACTTCTTCTGAAGAAATTTAGAAATATATATATATATATATGTATGTATATATATGTGGATTGATATGTGCGTGACACTGCTTTGATTGCGAGTCAATTTATGTAATTGCGTTATTCATATTTGGCCTTTGTATCAAAATGCACGTGTTGAGACTAGACATGGTCGTATTTGGTTAAGTTAGGATGAGTGTTCTGAAAACTATACCGAACCGGGCTCCGATCGAGTTCAACTTTGAAATGAAGAAGTATTCGGATCGGATTGATAATAAAATCTAAATCTAGTCAAATCGATTAAAGACTCGGTTAAACCGAAAAAAATCCGAGAACTGACGGTCTAATTGAAAAGTGTTGAACTGAATTTAATTTTTAATTAGTACATTTTTCATTAATTCCGATTTTTAGTGATTTTCTATTAAAATTTTAATTAGTATATAATTAAATTTAGCGTTTCTAATATATTCTATTAAAATAGTCAACAAAATAGTTAAATGATTGTCAAGTGTCATATTCACAATATAACATCATATAATTTAGTTTATTATGTTTTTTTAGTATTTTTATTCATTATTATAAAGACTTATTTTATCCAAACTTTATTATTATGGAGGTTTTATAAACGTAAAATAAATATAATCTTAATTTTATTTACACATAAAAATTCAACAAAATTATCAAACCCGATGAACCTGGTCAGTCTACATTGACTCATGATCCAAAAAAAATTATGGTCCGATTTTTGAAATATTGGTTAAGATGATTCTTTTCGATTTTGGATAGTTTGAGTAAGAGAATTAAAAAATTATTACGATATTTTAATATTTTGGTTCGAGTTCGACTTAGATTCTATTCGGTTTCGGATATAAAAATTAAATATTTATTATATATTTATATCCGTTTTGATTCGGTTTATTATTTTCTAGTTCTAGTTGATTCTAGTTAAATTTTTATTTACGGTATTTATCCAACTCTAGGTGAGACCATGAGCAGTAGTTATATATTATAGTTCATGCATGATTACATGTTTTGGTATGTGTCGAGTTTTATTTACATTGCCATGTAATTTTATAATGGTCAAATATTCTGTAAATTTTGAATTTATCAAATCCATATACATATATATAAACTTATTCTATGTATGGTCAAATCTTGTTCTTTATTTCAATAAAACTATTGATAATTACAAAACTCTACTCGTTTTATACAACTAGTTATTGGTAATACTTCAATATCTTTGTGATGATGATGACGAATATATTAATTTTAAACAAAATTTTGATTAACTAATAACGTCATTATGTCACAATCCAAAGTTCAAACTTGCATACTACTAAATAAAGCCACGTATGGACAATCTTTAGCATTCCAATCATGTGCTAATTAATAAATGAAGTCTTCTTAAATTATGTTTTTATACGAACTTAAATAAATCATTAATTAATCATCTTTTGTTCACTTTTGTTTTGTTTATTAATCATTACGATAATTTCACAATAACCAAAATATTTTGTTACTATGTTTTTGTTATAATTAAATCGATAAAGACCCGATAATTAATTTCTATAATGCAAGCTTTTATAGTTGTGTGGAGTCAAATTTCAGTGAAAGAAATGCAAAAGTAAATATTTAACCATTTGACCAAAATCATTTTTTAAAAATATATTCATTATCCAAAATATTTAATTAAAATTTTTTTTATGATCTTGGTATCCGGCATCCCGAAGTACTCCGATTAAGCTCAAAGCGTCCACAGTCGCCAAGGATATCCATCAGAACCGCCGAAATTCACCCCATATTAATTGACGGTGGCCGGAATTCGAATCCAAGTGGCAGAACTCACAGTTGTGAGCTTTTTACAACAAGAGCTAGAAGCCCCGGTTAAATTTATTAAGTAAATTACATTATTTTTCACACTCATAACAAACATCTACAATAACCCTAGTTATATATATAGCTTACATACTTGTGGCTTATATATTATCCCAAAACCTAATTAACTTCTTAAAAGCTTTTATTTATAACCGCAAAAATCCAAACCAAAATTCGTAACTTTCATGAACAAGAGATCAAAGCATATGAACTAATCTTCTCCCAAGATAATTTGTATCTTTTTAAAAAGCTTTTGGTTATTTCAATAACATTACTAACACATAACATCCTTAAGGAGCTTGTACCTACGAGTGGCTGATCTAGGAGAAGGTACGTTGGTTTTACTCTTCTCGGCTACTACTTGAGAAGTTTGGCTAGTAATCTCTTGCTGTTTGATTTGGTTAGCTGAAGAATATTCCGACCGGTAAGATCTTTTAGACGATCCAACATTAAGAGTAGTAGTACTATGTTTTGTTCCACTTCGAATACTCTTAGCTTCACATAGACACCAATCACACATCTTGATTGGATCAGCTTGTTCTTTGTAATAACTACTACAATACCTATATCAAGAATCATGATTATGATGAATTGATGATGATGATCTTGTAAATAGTACGCAGAGTCGGTCCTCAGATTTTACATGTAGGACGATTCTTAAAATAAAATTTTGAAAATACAAGATAGACCGCAAAATCGAGCTTGGTCTTATGACCGACCCTGATAATATAATATTTTGTATAGAATATGTAGAGTTGATCCTGAGATTTTAAAAATCGCAATATAAAATAAAGAAACATGAACCGGTTTTTAAAAATAAAATTTCAAAAATAGGACAGTTTTTAACATAAAATTTTTAAAATATGAAATGAACCGAAAACTCGAGCTTGCTTTGCTATTAAGAACGCCATGGTTGTTGAAATAGTTCATGTTTGGTTTGACAAATTACACAACCTATATGAATATATATACATATATTTGCTTGTGATTTGATGTATGATGATGATAATGCACGTGGCACACGATCTCACCGTTAAATACGAATTAAATCTATTTGACATTGTTTATAACTTAATATGCAAGATGATGATGATTTATCACATATAGATATGTAATATATATGGTATAAATCATATAGATACATGTAATAGATTGATGAAACATACGAGTGTTGAAAACGGTTAAGGCACTTGTTGCAATGAAAAAGCTTGTCGTAGAAACCTACATCACCACACATGGAACATACTCTTGATGATCTTTCTAGATCCACCATTTTTGTTTTTTTGTTAATTTAAGAGAAAGATGGAGAATATATGAAGGAGAGAGAGAGATGGAAATGGAGGATGAAAGTGAGAGAGATGAAATGTGAGAATTGATTCTATAAGGAAGGAAAGAACATAAATATATAATATTTTATCAAACTTTTTTTATGTGGAGTCCTAATAAGCGTCTATTAGCTAGCTTAAATAGGTATTAAATATTGTATACTTATACGTTCAAGTTCGAATTCTTTAAAAGGAGTAATTTATGCTTATTAACAATGACTGATTTCAGGTATCCAGAGATTATGGACTGAAATAGGACTGAGTTTTAGGGTATTCAGTTCGGTTCTAGATAGAAACTATTCGGTTTCGGTTTTTCGATTCCTAAATTCTAGTACCTAATGAATATTTTTCAAATTTTTGGTTCGGTTCTTGTCGGTTCCGGATCTGTTCGGTTCTTTATTAAAGGAACCGGAAAATACCAGAAATATTCGGTTCTAAATTGGTTCTGGGTATTTTAGATTCGAAATACAAAAAAATGCCCAAAATTTTTGGTTCTAAGTCGATTCTGGGTATTTCTAGACCCGAAATACCAAAAAATACCCGAATTTTTTGGTTCCAAGTTGGTTTCGGGGATTTCCAGACACAAAATACAAAAATACCCGAAAACACAAAAATTACCCGAAAAAACTAAAATACCCGAAAACATTTAAGACTAAATTACCTCTAAGTACCCGAATATACAAAGATTACCCGGATAAAAAATAAAAATTACCTTAACAAAACTAAAATACCTTAAATATACAATAGGTATATATATATTTCAGGTATTCAGTTCTACCCACCGAAAATCGAGTATTTTTGGGTGGAACCGGAACAGAAACCGAAATCGTTTTTTGGTTCTTCGATTCCGATTTTTGTGTCCCGTCCTAGGCCGAAAGCCCGTAAGTTTCACAAGTTATATATAAAAAAAAAATGTATACTTGTATAGCAACATGTCGAACTCAATTCTGGTAAGGACAAAAACTCAATAGTCATTTTACTGTTTCTGTTTCTTTATAATTTTTATCACATTTAAATCGATTATTTGATATATACACATCATAATCAATTATTATAATATAGAAAAACACAGTTATATAGAATTAAGCTCCATAAAAATAAATATAGAAGTGAACATTTAATTAGCTATAATTAACACCAATTTTTCAACATTTGTACTTCCAAAATATGTACGTCTTCGTTCCTAAAAAATGATGTTTTAGATTTTTCATCCATATTAACAAAACTAACTTTTACTTTTTCTAATATTTATTTATTGGTTTAATAACACTAAATATCATTTTTTCATCTACCATTGATTAAAAATAAAAGTAAAACCAATAGTTTTGAAATGCAATTTCCGATACCATAAATATATATTAACTTTAATCTAAAACATTAAATATGATAGAACAAAAAAAACTAAAACATCGTCGTTTTAAAAATATATAAAATTTATTAAACTTATTTATTCGCAAGTGGTGGACCTATAAGTAATAAATACTTTTTAATAAAACAAATAAATATATTTGATAGTATATATATGATAAATATAATAAGTTTATAAAGCAGGTAGATCGAGACCGTAGGTTGCTTTGCAGTCATTTTCAAAAGAGCTTGGGAGGTGGAGAAACAAAGTACCTTAAAATATTAAAAAATGATAAATAAAAAGACCATTTTGGCCCTTCAATTTTATATTCATCTTGGGTCTTTTTTAATCTGCTATAATAATATAAAATGTTGTCTCAATACAATAATTTTTTTCATGAATTGTATAACTATAAGTAATGAAAACCACGAGTATGTATTAAACATATACTAGTCTTTTATTTTCCTAGATTGATAATTTATGTCGTTTGATCATTGTTTATTTATACGTAACCTAGAAATATACTTATTTATATAGAATAGTAAAAGCTAACCATATTAGAAAAAATAGAAAATTATATTGAATATCATATTCCTTACAAAATTTATTAAAAATGCCATAATACATAATAGTTTTAAAAAGTATCATATTTGGCATTAGTCAAAAGATTCATATGTCTTTATGACAAAATAAAGTTGAACTTTTTAAAAAATAATGTTGTCATCCAGATAATAATTTTGTCTATCACGTAATTTTATATATTTCTAATGTCTAATATATATGGACATTTCGTGAAAACGATCTATCAAATAATAACTTTGTATATCACTTCTTATGTTTTATAAATATAAACATCTCGTGAAAGTAAAAATCACATAATAATTTTGTCTATGAGATAATAACTTTGTCCTTCATCTTTTTTATTCAACATGGATGAACATCTCGTAAAATTGGTATATAACTCTTATGTTCTTTGCCAATACATCGTCCATCATTTGGGCCATCATCATCCACATGTCCATCATTGGATACATTACGTTGCCCACCACGGTTAATATTATGTTGTCCTCGAGCCATATAATCTTGTCCTCCTATATTCTCCAACTTTGTTCTATTATTAATTGCATTGTGTGAAAGATATTTTCAGATGTTAACATATATCACATTACCATTAACTTATGATAGTTTCCACAACAAACAAACAATACGATATATTTAATAAGGTTTATAGCAATTATAAAATTACTAAAAAATATATCTCTAACCAAATTATGGAAAAAAGTTCAAGACGGTTTTCATATATTATAGAGAGATATCCACCACATTTATAAATATATATATATATATATATATAATATAGTATATTCACGCACTCACATTATGATGAATTTAAAGATAGACTATAAACTTATTGAACTTCCCGTGCAATACATTAATTTCTTAAATAGACTTTATCGAATCCTAGGTCTTTAACTCGAATATACTTTATATGTCATAGGTCTAGAAAAATAAATGTTGACTAATAAAACTTCTTAGGAATTTTAGAATTGAAAGAAAAATATCTTTTACAAATCTCTTATCAAATTTCTCTTAATTAAAGTTTGATATAAGTGTTTTTACACTTCTCAAATTGTATTATTTTTTTATATTATCAATCTATTGAATAATATATATATTGGCCAAATGATTAAGAATATTTTTTATATTTTTTATGTCGAAATTATATTTCACGGTACCTCCCACTACATTAACTTCTAAAATAGACATTTATTTAATCCTCAATCTTTAGTATATGTACTTTTTACATCATAGGTCAAGAAAACTATATGTAAGTACCGAAAATTTTTAATAAATACTTCATCCGTTTTATTTTATTAGTTGTTTTGCTTAAAAACACGCATATTAAAATATTTTTTTGTTTTTTACATTCTTTTAATTTTTTTAATTTTTTATCTCTACATTTAATTAAATAATAATAGATTAAAGAAAAATGGAAAACATAATTTATTTTTACTTTTTAAGTAAAAAATTTTACATTTTTGTTTGGGTTTTGATAACAACTTATATTGTGGAAAAAAATAAACTATTTAAAACAACTAATAAAATGAAACGGAGGGAGTATAAGATTAAAAGAAAAATGGCATTAGTTAAATGGTTAAAAATATTTTTCTACATATTTTCATTGAAATTTGATTCATGTAGTTATGTTATCTCGAACTTTAAAATTTCTTATGGATCTTATTGAACTAAATGTGAAAAATAGCACCAAGGTTAATTATCACTAAATGATCAAATAATCAAGTAATAGTGTTTAACCTAGTTTTTTTTTTTATGATCCTGGTATCGAGAGTTTCGAAAGACTCCGATTGAGTTTAAAGCGTCCGCAGTCGCCAAAGATAACCAGGAAGACAGTCGAAATTCACCCAATGTTAATTGACGGTGACCAGGATTCGAACTCAGATGACAAAACTCACCGTTGTGAACCTTTTACCACCAGATTTAGAAGCTCTGGTTGTGTTTAACCTAGTTGCATCACACCACTTCCACAACTCTTTAATATACTAACATAATTGGCGTGCTTGTATAAACTATATTATATATAACATTTTAATAATGAAAACCGTGTGCCATGAATAATATGTTATATACAAACGAAAACATATTTAATTTTAAACCAAGAAAACATATTTTAATTATCAGTTTCTAAATGTGATTGGTTTTGAGTTTTTGATGAATTTTTTTTAATGATCATTGATCACTGACGTAGACACACGATGGTAAGTAAATGAAGTGGAGCCCTTATTTTTAAATATATATTTTTCCCTAGGGTGTACGTATATTTAAATATAGAAATTTAACTTTTATAGTAAAAACATATTGAAGAAAAAGAAAACTAGCCAAGTTGAGAATTTTGCTTTAAGCAATACTAGTCAACTATGACAACATTTCTTCTCATTAAGTTTGTGCCAATTCGGGCGACAAAAACAAGAACATATCAAACGTGTTTGTACAATTTTGAAAATATCACAAACCTACTTTTAGTTGGGAAAACATATTTACTTAAATGGTTCAAGGTCCACTTCTTTATATTCTTATTAGATTTAATTTCTTTTTTTTTTCCACAGAAAATATCGATATATATTAAAAATAAGAAAACATACACCATACGACTCGGCATACCGAGAACATTTGAACAGAAAAATTAAAAATACAACTTTTGACGAGTCGCATGAGAGGACGCCTGAAAACTTACTCTGAGGGGGTCAAAGCCATAAACAATGACCTTGAAAGAACGGTCCATTATAACTAGAGTACTTCCTATTCCATTGAAACCTACCTCGAGAACGATAGTGCAGGGGTCCCATCAGCAGAGGGCGGACAAAGAACATGTAGGGATTGCTCTAGTAACTAAGCCTAAGAGTCAGGAAAATCAATATGACGAGCCAAAACCCGTACAGAGACTAAACGAGCAACTAAAAACCTAGACCAACGAAACCTACCCAATTGCCCCGCCATACTGAGAGGCTTTGACTGAGAAGTCGAAAGAAGCCGAGAAAAGAGACCCAAAGATAGATAGATATCAGACCTTTTTGCAAAAGTAGATACAAGGAAAATGCTACTAAGCGGAAATTAACTAACTCAAGAGTTAGGAAATGCCCAAAAACCGCCTAGATTCACGATGACCCAACCACTAGAGAAAGCCGAAGAAGAGCCAATGCACGCAAGCAAACGGCCTAAACCCTTGACAAAGCTAGAGACACATAACTAAGCATACTCAACTACTAGGAAACTAGAGAAATCACACTTAACCAACAGAGCCTAAAGAGTCCCATACACACTCCAACCTGAAGAACAAAACCCTGCCCTTACCAATACGAAGAGGAATCCACCAGGCTTTCCACGACGAACTGAGTCCGGAAAGAAGACCATCGATACCAAGCAGCCACGACCCAAGCTTTCGGAGACCGCCAACGCCGGAGATAGGACAAGTTGTCAGGCACACGGAGGAAGAAGACGGAGAGGACAGCGAAAGCAAATCCAGCGAAGCACACGAGTCATCACCGACGACAAAGCTCCAGCCGATCTACCACCTCTGAACCACACTTTGATAGAAACCATGCGATACTCTAACCCAAGCATAATTGCACCAAAGACAAACAAAATAAAGATAAAAGGAAAGGGGTGGAACCGGCGGCGGCGCTAAGTGAGCCACCGGCCGTCGGTTTAGAAAAAAAAAATCTCAGATGCGCCGCTAGGGTTAGTGAGAGAGAGAGGATCGAGTTTTTAATTTTTTGATATATTGAAATTGAATATACAACAAGTCTAAAAATGATTATTAGATTTAATTCCACGTAGTTATATTATTTTGTATTACAAAAATTAATTATAGATTGAATTTTTCTGACCAACATTTTTTTTGGTAACATATTGTATTTAGATTAAAAGATCAGACTTACAAAAAGTAGTACAAAAACTCATAAAAAATAGTATAGATTGAATTTTATCGATCCATATATTCATAAAAAATTACTTAGTGTAGTTCTAATTAACATTAAAAAAATCAAATTAAATGTAAGCTTATTAATAAGATCTTAACAAGAAGAAAAAATAACTTAACAGTTTGTGCGCGTTTTTTTATCATGTGAATCTATTAATAAAACCAAAAGATAGTCATGTTTGTTTGGCAGTCGCTAGTGGCAGCAATTAGCGGTAGCGATTAAAATTGTGTTCGTTTGTCAGTCGTTGGACCAACGACTAATCGCAGCGATTAGTCGCTGCGGCTAGCGATTAAAAAATTTTAGCCGCTAAATTTTTTAGCGTTTCAAAATTGATTCAGCGACTGCTAATCGCTGCAGCTAGCGACTGGCAAACGAACATAACCAACGACTGATAACAGCTGCAGCTAATCGCTGCCGCTAATCGCTGTCGCTAGCGACTGGCAAACGAACAGGGCCTAACAGACCTACCGAAACAATTCTTCGGTAGATTTTAAAGAAAGCAACGGAGTAAGACAGAGAAAAGTCAATGACCACTAACAAATGACTAAACTTTTCAAAAGAAAAAACTACACAACCAGAACACAGAAAAGATTGTCGTTCTCACCGCGAAAAAAATCACACAACCAACTAGGCGATCATGTTGCAACATACGACGCAAAACAGTTTGCATTTCTAAACTTTTAGTTAAGATTATCTATTGGCGAAATTTTGAATGACAACATATTTTTATAACCAAGTAGTGGTAGAACTTAAGTACACCAGTTGTTTGATCATGTTGAGAACTAAGTTGATGATCTTTGACCACATAAAAAGATAGAATCATATTAAGACTTCATTAGAAAAACTCAAGATTCGACTAATCACCGATATGGTTTTTTGGAGACTAGTTTTGTTTATTTTCATCGATTAAAATTATAGAGCTAGCGGTGTATAAAAACTAAACCCATAAATATAGCCAACTGAAAATTAATATGTTTCTAGAAACATAAATAGTTCCACCGAAGAGAAACAAATTACTAGAAGTTCAAACAAACATAAATAAATATGTAAAACAAAACCAATATAAATGACCAAAAACACGAAAAATTCTACTAAGCTCTAAAACTTTGAGGCACACAAATTAACCAAAAGCTCGAAATCTATTAACAACGCTATCCACAAAGACTTCTCAGGACTCAAAAAAAGAAACTTCCTACTACTTCACTGATGAAACACAAAAGACTTACGTATGCAAGAAACCATAACTAACGGGTTCTACTACTAAACAATTTTATTATATAGTCTCTTATGGCTTCCTTTTAGTGTTTTTTTTATAACCAAGAGGAGTTCAGACTTTCGGTCTTAATATCTCTTTAGGCTTGAGACTAGCATTTGTTAATACATGATGATATGACGTAAAGCATCCTTCCCACCAAAAATTAAACTAGAGACTTCATAGAACTAACTTCTGGAGTGAAACCACTAGTCCAACGCATCGTTGGTAAAAGTATATTTTTAGTGTTTTCTTATGTCGAATTGTTCTCAATTAGCTGTTTTTTTTTTATGAACCTGGTATCTTAAGCCCCGAAGAACTCCGTTTAGGTTCAAAAAGTCTGCAATCGCCAAGGGTATTTAGGAGGGCCGCCGAAATTTACTTCATGTTAATTGACAGTGGTCGGGATTCTAACCTAGGTGACGGAACTCACAGTTATGAGCCATTTACCACCAGAGCTAGAAACCAACAGTTGTTCTTAATTAGTTAAGTTTAGATCAATATACCTTAGGGTAAAAAATAGTGAGATAACTTTTAAAACATTTAGATTAAAATCATTTTTGTTAAAGGATTTTTCTTTGTGAATGTCCATTTATCTCTCTTAACCTTACACGTGTAGCTCCTTTTAGCAAATAATATCTCAAGCTTTAGCGTTGTGTTAACGGCATGCAAGTACACTACAAGTCACATCCGTGAATCAAATCGGCGTTTCATGGGTCCGGCGAAACAGTGGTGAGTCTTGTGACCGTTCACACAAAAATTGGGTCCTACACATCCTCGATGATAAGAATTATATATAAAGAAATAACTCTTCTTTATTAGATTTAGGAAAATCTCTCAAAACTTAAACCTCTCAAATCTCATAAACTTTCATCATCAGTTATGCCACAATTCAGCATCTCCTTATATAGTCACCAATTTTCTATTCCTAATTAGATTACATATAAGATTAGCTAACTCCTAAATATATTCTAGATAACTCCTAAAATATATTAGATTATCTCCTAACCTTATCTTATCTAAACTTAAATAGAAAATATTCTTTTGATTGATTCTCAAGTTACTTTCAAGCTTATTTCAACACCTTCGTGGCGTTACCTTCGTCCAGGAGGCATTTCACATCATCAAAACATCAAGCTTCCATAAGATATTTCACAAATCATGTGTGTTGGGTTATTATCACAAAAGTTGCGGATTCAGATTTATTTAATAAAATCAAAACAGAATTAATAATTTTAAAAACTGAGAAAATGTCATTATAGTGGTTTGAAAAAATATGACCAAGTTATTCACAAAATTAAATTAGATTGGGATCAAGATTATAATTATGTTAGATTTAAATTTACAGTGGTATAATGTGTATTTAAAGTTTTTATAATAGTTGTAAATAAAATGTTATCTTTTATTGGGTTTAGTTACACGTATAATTGCCTATTTGCATATGCCACTATTTATGGTGGACTGAAATTTTGGAAGATTAAAACAAAAAATTTAAATATCGAAGCCAATATTTCATATATTTTTTTATTTGGTCATACTTTTTTTTATTAAAAAGATTTATATATAAAAACCGTTCAATTGATCCATCTGGACTGTGGACTGCTTAGCGACAGGACTGAAGGTTTCATTAAAATCCAGTCCCTGTTTTTGATTGAATCCTTTCGCGACAAGCCGTGCTTTAAACAGTTCAATTGATCCATCTAGTTTCCTTTTAATTCGAAATACCCATTTTGTTCTAATCAAATTAAAAGATGCAGATGGTGAAACTGGGTCGAATGTATGATTCTGAAGGATAGAGCTATATTCATCACTCATAGCTTTGCGCCAACGATCATCTTTAAGGGCCTGTGTAACACATGTTGATTCTTCATCTGTTGTAATTGGAACTAGAGAAATAAACGCCAATCTTTGTTTTGGTTTGTGAATATTATTCTTTGATCGTGTCCTCGTTGGATGGTGATTACCAAAGAAAGAACAGCATATGATGACCCGACATTATCAGAGGTAGAGATTGTATCGTTTCCTGGTTCTGTAGCAGCAGACAATTCTGATGCAGCATCAATAACAGGCACAGTAGCAAGTACAGGTGAAACTGGCTGCAAAACAGGAACAACAACTGAAGGTGTATTAGTGTCAAATGAAGAATTAATCAAACCTGGGGGCAGTAACGTAGATGAGGGTATGAGTGACTTGAATGGAATCTTGGTGACTGGCGGGCACCAAGGCTGAGACACAGAAGAAGATAAACGAGTGATGGTGTGACTAAAAGAAAATTCATGTTCAAAGAATTGAACATGACGACTAACAAAGACACGATTAGTGGATTTGTCAAGACATAAAAAGGCACTTTGATGAAGTGAATAACCAAGGAAGACGCAAGGACGAGAGCGTGAATCGAGCTTGTGATTAGTGTATGGTCTAAGCCATGGATAGCATAGATAACCAAATACCTGAAGTTTCGCATAGTTTGGACGAGAACCAAACAATTTGTCAAAATGAGACATATTTGAAAGTGTTGGTGTAGGTAGCCGATTGATAAGGTACACATCAGCCGGTAGAGCATAAAACCAATAGGTAGTTGGTATGGAGGCATGTGTAAGCAGAGATAGACCTGTTTCAACAATGTGTCGATGACGGCGTTCAGAGAATCCGTTATGCTGAGGTGTGTGTGGAGGAGTGGTTAGATGTGATACTCAAGAAGCTAGGAACGATGCTAAAGCTATATACTCCCCTCCATTGTCTGTGTAGAAGGAGATGAGCCTGGTTTTAAATCTGTTTTCAACCAATGATTTCCATCGAATAAAGATTGCTTTAACATCTGACTTTTGCTTAATGGGATACAACCAAGTGTAATGTGTAAAGTGATCAACAAACACAACGTAATACTTATAGTTATCAACGGACAGAACCGGCGAGGACCATACATCAGAAAACACAAGCTCTAAAGGAGTGTGAGTAACAAAAGAAGAAGATTGTTGAAAAGGCAATTTGTGGCTTTTATTAATGGAACAATCACTGCAATGAAAGGTAGACAACTGTTTGGAATTAGAAATCATAGAAGAAGAAACAACATGTTTTAATATTGGAACAAAAGGATGTCCTAAGCGTGAGTGCCAGATTTAGAGAGGCTGTTTTATTGAAGCAGAGAAAGCAAAAGGAAAGGGTTTATTCGGCCACTCATAACCACCATCTTTAGTTTTTCCGATGACCATTGGAGCCCCCGAGGTGAGATCCTTCACCTGAAACAGCTGCGAAAAGAATTCCATAGAAACTTGGTTATCAGAACACAATTGTTTTACAGAAACCAGATTTTTAGAAATCTCTGGAACATGTAAGACATTGTTAAGTTTAAAGTTGTGTGTAGCAGAGGGTAATGTAGTGAAACCAATATTGGAAATGTTGAGACCTGCACCATTACCAACTTGGACCTCTTCTTCTCCAGCATATGGTGAATGAAGAGAAAGATTGCCAAGATCCGATGTTAGATGGTGGGATGCGCCAGAATCCATCAGCCAAGCATCATTTTCAGGTGAGTTTAATGCCGCATTATAAGCTTGTGGTGAATTTTGATTAAAGCCTCTGTTGACATCACCAAACTGTGGTGTTGAGGAATTATTCTGATTTACCAATCTAAAAAGTGGGCATCTCTTTGCACTATGGCCTTGAGTGCCACATGCTTGACAACGCCCCAAGTAGGGACGAGAAGACTGCCAAGAATTTCCTTGAAAGCGAGCTGATGAGGCACTGCCACAAGAATGACCCGAGACAGAGGAGTTGCTGTTTTGACGCCAAGACTTGGTTCAATTCTGTACATGGTTGGCAGTGATAGGAATTGAAGAGACCGATTCCACAGTTGCAAGCACTAGTTCACGGTTGATAAGCTTCTCATGGAGTTCGGAGAGTGTGATTGGATTGGCACGGCTATGAATTGATTCAACAAGAGATTTGTAATCTTCACCAAGACCATCAAGAATGATATCGGTTAAATCTTCTTGATCAACAGAGTGACCTAGAAGAGAGAGAGGATCAGATCTACTCTTGATCAATTGGATGTACTCATCGATGCTTTTAGTGCCTTTTACACACTGTTTTAACTGAATTTTTAATTGCTTGATATGTCCACGAGAGGGTTTAGCGTAAGTAGAGGACAAAGTGAGCCACGCATCAGAGGATGAGGTAGTCGTAACAATGAGAGATTGATGAGCAGTTTCAGTCGACCCCATGAGTGAGCTGAAGATGAGACTATCATGTCTAAGCCAATGCTCATATGCGGGATTCGAGGTGCTCTCTCCAGTGGCAGAAACAATGTTCTTCTTTGGGATTGCTGTGACGGATTCGATGTATGATAGGAGATCATAGCCGTGGAGCAGAGAACAAACCTGAACACTCCAGGTGAGGTAATTCAAGGGAGAAAGTTTGGTGACATTCACCATATTGACTGAGATTAGGGAAGTGTTGTTGCCCACATTAATTGTCTCAGTTGCAGTAGAATCAGTAGACATGATGAAAAAGAAGGAAAAATTTAGCTGGAGTTTTTAGGAAAGAATAGCTCTGATACCATATAGATTAAGATTGTATATTGAGTTAATCATAAAGAAGGAGATTACATCAGTTATATACATAGATAGCTAGAGTATAATATCTACAGAGATTCTATTATAAGTATATACTCCTGAGACTTAGGTAACTGAATAACAATAAGATATATTATCTCTAAAGAGAAACCCACAATAGTTTCTTAAACTTATTTTTATTTTCTTCCATACTTAAAAATAAAAATCAGAACATGTTTGTTTTTTAAACTTACAATTTCTATTTCTAATTCTTCTTCATCTTATTCTTCTTCTTATAATTCCTCATCATCTTCTTCATCTTTTTCTTCAATTTTGAATTATTCATCTTTTGAATTCTTGATAACCTGAAACTTCATACATTAATAAAACAATTAACAATAATCAATACTAATCTTCACTATAAAACTAACAAAATTATGAGTGAGCCTAAAAGAATTGGTACACGAACATAGCAAAGTTTGAAACAGAGATTAGTACAATATGAATAGAGAATCAATCACCTATGGATTCTCCTAATAACTGGAGAATGATTGGTCAAGTAAAAAATCAACACAAAACCTAACTTATGTTTGCGAGAAGAAACATAAAGAAAAAAAAACAATGAAGTTAGCATAAAGAAACAGAGAATAAAACATAAAGAGAACATAAAGAAAACTTCAATGGAAAATGAAAGATTCAAGGATACTTCAATACCACACTCAAAACACAGTTCCAAGCTAAGAAAACTAAAACTAAATACAAAGAAAAAATCATTGAGCTTCACTTTGTATCCTGAGAAAACGTGAGAACAAAGAAACTCACAAGTCACAAGCAAATGCAAATCTTCAAGAAGCTTAACTATAAAGTTCATCAGAAAAGTTACTATACACATATAGAACCTCTAATCTCTTCTCTATCTCCTTCTACATAGCAAGATGATTGGTAGAACCCAAATCAAGGTTCTTTAGCTGAATTTATTAAGGATTAGAAAAAATTTAAGAAACTTCACTTGATTTAGGGGATTAATGGTAGAACCAAATAGTGGATCTTTAAAATAAAATAATGTTATTTTTGTAATTATAATTTTTAATTGAAAATATTTGAACATAAATTTTATGAAATATTTGAACATAAATTTTATGAAACTAACTAGTTAATGCATTAATATTTGAACGTAAATACAAAATCGACATAGAACCAAAAATTTGGGTATTTTTGGTATTTTGGGTCTGAAATACTCGAAACCGACATAGAACCGAATATCAGAAAAGTATCGATTGGATATTCGAATTTAGGATCTGAAGAACCGGAACCGAACCGAATACCCGAAAACCCCGCCCTACACAAAATCATGAATTAAAAAAGTGGAACCGAACCGACCCGGAACCGACAAAAACCGAACCGAATATTAGAAAAATATTAATTGGGTATTCAAATTTATGATCCAAAGAACTGAAACTGAACCGAATACCCAAAAACCAAGCCATAGAAAAAAATTAAGAAAAAAAACAACTAAAAAAAACTACTCGACATAAAAAAAACTACTAGACAAAAAAAACAGCCAATAATATGATGCCACATCGCGGTTCTGATACTTGTTGAAAGTATCTCAATCAAGACTCGATTCTACCTTTTTTCTAATATTTTTATTTTATTTTTTTGCTAGAACCGGCGTAAGATATACCGTTAATCTTGCTCTTAAAACTTTGAAATTAGAATCGATTTTAAGCATATTCATTTAATTTTATTTATTTTTTGGATTTTAATATTTAGAAACCCAACTAAAAAATCCAAAATATCTTCCAATGGAAATGGTCTAAGAGTTCTATGACATTGTTTCATTTACTTATGTCCATGGGCATGCCAAATATTAGTCGTGGTATTTTACGTGTGCATATCTAACTATAAAGTCTTCATATATTATAAAATGTTTTTTCGTTTTTGTTTTTTCTTGATAAAATATAGATTATAATAAAATGTTTAAAGAGGAAAGAATATGTATTTTTCTTTATTCACTACCAATTCGATGTAATTTATTACTAATATGGTTTCAAATCCTTGAGACTAGTATGATTTTGTGGCTGACTTATCAGAGTTGGCAACATTTCTAGATGTTTTTCAGATTTTAAATTTGTGACTTATCAAATTCTAAAACATACGAACATGTTTATTTGCTAAATTTGTTTGTGTCCGAAATATTTGTTTCTTTTTTTTTTTGGTATTTTTTCCGATTGATTTATAGATTTGATACTTTATTAATCAATAAAAAAATGTGTTTGATGAAAAAAAAATTGTAACTAATTCAACATTTGCGTAAAAATGATTCGATTAATTAAGCGTATAGTTTATGATTAACGACTAAGAGTTTTCAACTCAAAACCAATTGGCAATGAGTGGATTGATCCATATCTTTTATATATCACTCAAGATCTCTCTCCACTTTCAATGTGAAATATTTTCACATGCCCCCTCGAGATAATGGTCCGTCTAGCCATCAATCTCGACAATATCCTAGTTGAGGATCAGTTTTCAGTTTCGATTGATCGGGCCTCTTTCAATGGGCCAGATCGGTTTCGTTTCAGTGGAGCAGTGTGTGTTCGGGCTCTGATACCATGTTAAAATTATGGGCTTCCAACTCAAAACTATTGGGCAATGAGTGGATTGACCTATATCCCTTATATATTACTCAAAGTCCCTCTTTACTTCCAATGTGAGATATTTTCACAACTAATAACCTAAAGAACATGTAAATAATCACGATGAAATAAACTTTAACTGTATTTATTACATTTTTAATGCAAAAAATTTCTGTCAATTTAATGATTTTTAAGGTTATCTTAGTGATAATTAAAATTTACATATATCAGTGTTGTATAGTTGGACATTCATACAAAACACATATCAATGAACTTTACCATATGTGAAATCAATGAAGAAAAAAGTAGTTATAATATAAAATGTATAAATGATATGAGTACGTCGCACATAAACAATACATTCCAACAAACTCAAGCGAAATGCTTATAGTATAGCAGAAACTGTATACAACATAAACAATATGCTGCAGAAGCTGTATACTCTTGTTTAATAGAAATAATTTATTGATTGGTAGAGCAGAATGTAATAATATTAAAAACTACATATAATTATTAAAAAAATTTATTTTAAAGTACCATATATAGTAAATATATTAAATAATTTGATATACTTTATATCATAAGTTATTTTTATATTTAAATTATTATCTTATAATTTTTTTAAAATAGAAAAATAAATTAATAGAAAGTAGTAATATTAAAATTAATATACATATGTATATATATTTAAATTTTTTTTATAGAAAATCATTAATATAATATTAGTATGATAAGTATTTATTATAATAAAAATTTATATAATTTTATTTTATAAGTTTTTTTGCATATATAACTTATTTATCTTATAATATATAAAATAATAATAAATAGTAATTTAAATATATATTTTTAAAAATATGAATCTTAAATTAGAAAAAATATGGTTTTATTTTGATACTTAAATAATTTTTATAAACTTTAAAAGATGGTAAAACAAAAAATTAAGAAGTAATTTAGAAGGAACATAATATATTTTTGAGGTTAACTAATAGATAAAATAATTTTAAAATTTAAATTTATCAATTTTTATATTATTTTTTATGCTCAATGCTCTGGAAATGCTCCTTCCGGGAGCATAGAGGTGGAGAACATTTAGGAGCATAAACATGTGCTAAATGCTCACCTAAATGCTTTTTTTAAGTAAACATGATTGGATGAACATGGAGCATAATGCTCTCCTAAATGCTCTACCAATCAAGGCCTCAGTAAATCTAGTTTATTGAAAAATAGAAAGAACGTAACTTCTTGTCATTCTAATAAACTGTTAGTAGGGTTACATACAGTAACGGTCCCAAAAAAATATCTTACCTAGTTTATTATATATATTAAAATAAAATTGAATAAATATTTTAATATATATGTGCATAAAATAATATTTTAAGGTATGTTATTTATTCTTATAATTTTATGAATTTGATAATATTTATATAAAATTTTGAATTTGATTAAAAAATATATAAATATAGGTATACTTTATGAATTTGTTTATTTTTCAAATACTTCTTAGAAATAAAAATATAAAGTATTAGATAGAACAATTAGATTTAAGTGGAAGGTTAATCATTATTGATGATTATACATATAAATTTGAATCATATTATTCTCTTTAATAAAGAACAGATTTTCAAAAAATTTCACTGATAAAAGGAATCAAACTTGAAATACAAGTGCAAACTTAATAAATATAATATATAAAATCTAAAACTGTAAATTAGATAGTTCAGTTGAACCACATTATTAACATGACACGGACAGCCATTGGTTACAACATCAATAATCATAAATTATGTTTGAATAATTGATATACGTATATATATATAATATAAAGTTAAGGAAAAAAACCTTAAAAATATCCAAACTCTTTAACTTTTGCCCGTTTAATACACGAAATTGTTTTGTTGTCATATTAATTCTCATACTTTTATTCGTTGTCATTTTAATTCTCAGACAATTCAAAATTGCAATTTTGTCTAAATTTCGTTAGTCAACGTGACGGTTCTGTTAGTCAACATAATTAAAAAAAAAACCCACCTGCTTCTTCTTCTCCGTTGAAGATCTACACATCCTAAAAAGATTTCTCTACCTGCTTCTTCTTCTCCGTTGAAGATCTACACATCCTAAAAAAAATTCTCCACCTGCTAAAAAAAATTCTCCACCTACTTTGCTTCAGCAATTCTTCCACATACAAAATAACACCATAATTAAGTTAGTTCATCATGCTTCATAATCGACAAAATTAAAATGGGTTTCTTAGATCTTAGATTGTACTCATAGTGTACTTCAAAATTAGGTTCGATTCTCATATGGGTTTTATAACACTGCAGAGTAACTAAAATTGACATAGGTTTTGATTGAATTGAATGCAATTTATTTTAGATTGTGATTAGTTTTGGTGTTTAATCGCTTAATACTTAACA
>OVBE01005526.1:0-21560 GCA_900406425.1 Iberis pinnata | reverse complement strand
TTTTTACCTTCATTCAAATAACTAAATAGATTATAGTTTCATGCAAATCATGTAAAAGATTGGGTAACTATTATTTTGAAATTAAAATGGGTCACATTTACTTTATTATAGTTATTTTTGCTTAATTGAAAATTTTTTAGTTACAGAATGTTTAGAAGAAAATCATTTCATCGAAATTTATAATTGACCGAGTTTAAACAAATAAACTAATTGAAAAATAACTCATATTTAATATATATATATATATATATATATATATATATATATAATCTTAAATAATTGCAACAATAAAATTTTCGACAAAAATAAAGATAACTTAATTTTTTAGAAAAACCCGCGAGACATTCAAATGAACCGTAAACATTTGTACAATTAAATAAAACAAATTTTTATATTTAATGTAACGACATATCTTAAATTATAGTAAAACAACATTAGATTTTGAAATTTGAAAGCAGGTGGTTGACAAAAGAATTTTTTTTAAAAAATCAAAGTGTCGGAGAATTAGACTTCAAAATACGCTAAAGCTTTTCTTGGTATCTANTTTTTAAATCAAAGTGTCGGAGAATTAGACTTCAAAATACGCTAAAGCTTTTCTTGGTATCTACATCTAGCTAACATTACGAAAGACTATCATGAAAATTATACAGTTCATGCATCTTGCAATAGCATATTCACACTGCTATCTATTATAACATGAATTTTCGAAAGATAAATTTGTTCTTAAGAATAATGTTCTTTTCAAAAGTAGATTAAGCTTATGATTTATCAACCAATAATTCCAAATCCTGTATAATAAGAAAAATCTAATATAATAAATCCGCGCGTAGCGCGGACCATCTCCTAGTAAATACATAAACTAAAGAACCAGGCTCCCCTCAAAACAATTTTGGGCCTTGTACTATATTTATAGTTTATAGATGTTATGGCTTAGTATTTATATTTTGTAGATTTGAGACCCAATTTAAATAAATTGGAACTACAAAATAGAAGAGAAAGTGGGACATGTAAATAACTAAAGAAGGAAACATTGTTTGAGGTTTAAGGTTTGGATTCATGAGTGTTGCTCCTTTGGTATTATGTTTTTGCAAGCATTACAAAATACTATGTTCCTTCTTAATCTACTATGTTACTCTCCTCAAATGTAATAAAAGTAGAGAAATTTATATGGTTATAACACTTCCGACCGCTTCAATACATTGATATATACGTAATTTTTCGGTTTACTTATCCATGCGAGTGGCCAAATTTGATTTTTGGTCTAATAACAATACAAAATCGGTGACACGACAACTAATATATTTAATCCTTGTTTATAAACACGTTTAGTAACAGAATTTCAAAACTTTGTTATTAGCATAAACATAATCATCTTAGATTAACTAATTGGACACTAGAAAACAAAGAGATAAAATATATATCCAAAAGAATAAAGATGGTTTTGTCATTTCTTGATTATAGGCCTAACATTTTTTTTTCTTAAGTATATTAACCAAAATGTACAAAAGACAAGTGGGGAGATTATGGGGTTTATCCACGTGGTTTGGTTAATCCACTTTACAAATCAAACACCCCCTTACAAAATATATCTTACCAAAACAACCCCAATACTTTCTTTTGTTTTCTTTTCGACCTTTCCTTCTGATGTTATAACTTATAAGATCATTAATTCCGCTGTACATTGCTTTTAAACCCAAAATATAAATTGATAATTAGTCCTTCAAGTAGCAACTTCCGAACCGGGTACATAACTAAGCCGGTCCACTTCATCCCAAACCAATTTTGAAGTTATTTCATCGAACTCCGGTTGGTATTCCTAAAACAAACATTATATTAATAAACCAATCATGTAATTAAAGAAAAGAATATCACATTTCTATGTATGTTAATACCTCAAGTTGTCGAACCAAGTCTTTAGCATTAGGTGCAGAAACTATGATTCTACGAGCCATTGGTGATATAAATCCTTCGTCTACGGCCTTATCGATGAATGTTAAAAGTGAGTTGTAGTAACCATCCACGTTAAGAAGACCCACCTGCCAAAATAAAATAATATTATAAACCAAATATCTTGTAAATCAATTGTAGAATCCAATCTTTTCTATAGCCAATTTTGAATATGTGTAAAGAAATTATCTGTTTAGGTAAGAAAAAAAAAAATCAGATAGTAGGGATTACTCGATTTTTAAAGATTAAAAATAAAGTATATTATTTATATTTAATATTTTAAAATATGCTATAAAAATATTAATAATCTCTATATTAAAATGATTGCTTTTTTAGAGTTTTCATACATTAAGTTAGTAATTAGTTTATAACTTTAAATACAACATTTTTTACCAAATCAATCTCCTTAACTTAAAACTAATAATAATAATTCAAGGTATTCATTATTTTCAATCAAAATTTTTTAAAAATTTGCAAAAAAACCCCAAAAATTTATAGAAAACTGAAGAGATCTATAAATTTGAAAGAAAAACAAAAATCTAAACCATAATAATTAAAAACACAAAAAATACTCTTTTTCAAAAAAAAAAATTTCCAAGAAATAATATTTTCAAAATAAATAATACTTACGACATAGGAAGCTTCTGGTCTCACAATCAGGGTTATGTAGTCATACATCGTGACAACACATCGTTTTTTTATACAAAATATTTATATAAACATACCTGTTAATTCTATTAGAACGTGTAAAGTTTTAGTTAAAGGTTTTAAATTGGAATGGTCGAGAAAAAAAGTTGATAAAGATATAAAAAATTTGAAAAAGAATCTTGCACCATGTGATTATTACGACGTACCATATGCAACCATTTGTAGTTTCAATCAGTCAAACTATAAAATATATAAACACTAGAAGCTTTTAAAATAAGATGAAAAATATATTCAACACGCATATATTCCGGTCGTAACTTAATAACAATAATGCAAATCTCATATCTATTTTTTAAATTAAATTAATGTAGAAAATTTTAAGTTTTTTCATTGATTACGTACTGGCTTACGGTGGATTCCAAGTTGAGCCCATGTAATGACTTCTAGCAATTCTTCCAACGTACCATATCCACCTAAAATTGTTATTATAAATATATAATTTAGATCTTTATACCATTTTTGAAAAGAAAATGGAAATTAGTTAGATAATTATATAAAATATATATTAAATTAAAATTACAAACCAGGAAGTGCAATGAAAGCATCAGCTTGACGAGCCATTTCTGCTTTTCTTTGATGCATATCAGCAACTGCTTTCACTTCTCCAATTGTCTCACCAGTTATCTGTCAAATTATTGTTAAATTTTTTATAAATATTTATATTTACTATAATAAGAACACTGCAACATATTTCATATAATATTGGGACCCTATATATANTATATATATATATATATATATATATATATATATATATATATATATGTTTCCATTTGATAGATTAATATTAAAACGAAAGATTCACAAACAATTGATACCAAAACCCGCAGTTTTCAACTATCTAACTCGGAAAATCAAGAGTTAAAAGTCCAAAACATTAGAAACAAAGCATACAAAATAATAATCAATGTTAAACTGAAAAAATAAAACCAATTTACATAATATATTATATGGATTTTTTTTATTTATGAGTTTTACATATAAATATATTAGTTGGTAAAGGAGATGTATCCTGAAAAAAAAAACAAAAAAAACTCTCCAAGTCTCAATCATTTCTTTTTTGGTCCTACCACTATTTTACAAAAAGTCATTACAAGGCAATTTCTAAAAATTCAATATAAGTCAAACATAAAAAGAAAACAAAAATTTTATTTCAAAAGAGTTTAGTTTGGTGCATACCTCTCTTGGCATCAAGGTTTTTGGTATGACCCTACAAGAAATTAGTGATGACATTAGTTTATAATCAATCCCAAAACCGGTTTAGATTTTAATCATCAATTACTATTGTTTTTATTTTTAAATATAAGAAAAGTTGACATGATTCTCTCAACAGAAAAAAAACATGCACAGATCCTCTTTTTTCGTTGTTATGTTATATTATTTTTGTCTAAAAAAAGAAAACTGGTCCAATTAATAAAAAAAAATACGAGTGACGAGATTCGATCTCTGATTTATACCAAAAGTGACTACATACTCCTCATATTGTTAAGTTACTAATTTTAAATTGAATTTAACAAACTCTTCTTATAACCAAAGACTAATTAATATTAATATAAAATTCTAAATAAAAAATCATAGGTTAATTTAGCAAGTACTATGGCAACATGTAACTAGACATCATAAATAGTAAAATGTAAAAAAAAACATAATGATGAGTAACGTGGTACTTGGAACTAGCAAATGCATCATCATGATCATACATACATAGAGATGTGTAAATGTCTATAGAGAGAGAGAGAAGAGAGCAAACCCTAGAACATGGCGACCACCATGATGAACAGCTTGAGAAACTAGTCCCATTAGCCCCACACTACCTCCTCCATATACCAAATCAATCCTTTTCTCCACCTTTCACCCACATCATCACACTTATTTATTAATTATATTTATTGATAAATACTCCAAGACTTTTCTCATTATCAAAACTCAACACGTGTCACAAACCCAAATCCACAATCAACCCTCAACAAAGAAGCAACATCATATATCAAATCTCCATTAATTAAGAGATAATAAAAATAGCTCATCATCATCATCAATCCTAATTTCAATTGTCACCATCCTACTAATTTTATTATATTATTGGTTATTACCTAGAGATTAGTCACAAATATTTATTAATAAAGTTTTAAACATTTAGTGTTGTTGAAGAAGTAGTACATCTCGCAACACACGCTTTGTACATAAATAAGAGTAATTATTCTTCCTAACCTCTCGAGGCAATAAAAAAACAGTCATTATTAATTTGTCTTTCCCATAAACAAAATCATTGAGTTTACTTGGAAACTTAAGTCTAAGTTTATATATATATATATAAGTCTAAGTTTATATATATATATATATATATATACTATAAATAACATGAAAAATTAAATGAAAATAGATCATGCAAGAGTGCTGCTCGAGTGACAGGCAGGTTACAGCTAAGATTTATAGAAGTTGCTATTTTCTCATCTCTCTTTCATGCCATTAACAATAAAACTTGTTACAAATTCTATTTCATCAAACTTTATTTAAAAATTTTGCATCCACACGTTTGGTAGATTCATCATTGTTCGTTGCAACACACAATTTGAAAACCCAATGTTTCAAAGAAGATTCTAAGTTCATATTTTTCACAATCACATCTTCATTTCTATGTTCATATTAGATACTATCATAAATCCATTAAATCAACTAATAAAAAGTCATTAATATATAAACAAGATGTTAAAGAATGTATCTCTGTGAAAAGTTGTGAATATGAAAATATACATATGTAGAAATATTTAGAGGTGTTGAGAAAATAGAACGTACCAATTCGTTACCCAATTGAATAGCAGCTTCTTGGTAAGAAGGTTTTTTGCCTGAACTGCTTCCACAGAAGACACAGATCCTCTTGAATCTTGATTTTGTCTCTTCCATATCTCTCTCTCTCTCTTTTTCTTTTTCTTTTTTTCTCTCTCTAAAGCTTAAAAGTTAAAAAATTTATGATTATTATGAAGGATGAGACCACACTTTGGTATTGTGTTAGTATTTATATGTATAGATGAGAGAAGGATATGAATGCAAATGCTAATCCCATGCCCTTCTTTTTCTATTAATTATTATTCTTCCTTTTTAAATATTTTATTAGTTTGAATATTCAATGGAAAACTCAATATATATATATTTTATATCTACTGTATATAGAACATTTCAATTATAACAAATTTTGTTTTTGTTACATTGGATTATAATATCTTTTTTTTCTTTCTGAAAAAGTCACTTTATGTTTGTATACGGCCGTTGATCTCTAGTTTTATTTTATTTATTTTTTTTGAGTTGAAGGATTAGATTAGATCTAATCACAGGTTGGAAGATCTGTTCAGATTTTGTGTAAGATTAGTTCAATATAATCAGATTCATGGATCAAATTTTTTCAAAATGCATTTGATTTTTCTTTGTCAAATTAGTAATGTCCACTCACTGAAAACATATTTGTTATATTGGGATCTGTCTAATCCCTTGTAACATCTCTTATCCTAGTGTACAATATCTACTCATGTCCTTGTCTTTTTATCTCCTTTGCAATTACAGTTATTTGTCTTAAATTCCTTTTGGTAAAAGAAACTTTTAACCTTTTTCTCCATTAAAAGACTTTTAACTTTAGGGAGAAAAGATATTTTAAAATATAAATTGAATATATGTTTTTTTTTGTCAACTAATTCAATATTTGTTATTGTCCGTTATATAATAGTAACTCTCTTTTTTATTAAAAAGCTTGCAATTGAAAATATTTATGTTACATATTACTACATCTAGGTCCATTACATATCAAAAATTGGGATGGCAGTTTATTCTCTATTAAAAAGATTTAGAAAGCCTATAGAAAGAGTGAAAGAAAAAGAATGAAGAAAAAGAGAGTTTTTTTTAAGATCATGAATGAGTTACTCAAAGTCTTAATCTTTCTGTATAGATTCGGAATCAGCCATTATTCATATAGTTTAAAGGCATAAAACATTTTTTCATTACACACAAAAAACATAGGTTAACTCACGGATTGTATTCGTCAGTTCTAACTCATCAATAATGAGAACCGTTAGTATTTTCGTCAATAATACTAATGGATTATTGACTGAATATTGCCATCAGTAAAAATCTTGTTAATAATTTGTCACTAAATCCGTCGGTTTTAATGAAAGATTACTGACAAATTAACTAATGGATATTTACTGACAGATGTTGTCCGTCAGTAATTTATGTTATTAATACCGACAAATTAGTGACGGATCAAGATTTAATAGTTAAAAATATATATTTATTAATTTTATTAATTAATTATAATAATAAAATATTGAAATAAAATTCAATGTATTCATAAAATTTAAATTCAAAAATTATAATAAAATCTAAAATATTCATAAAATCCAAAAATATGTCTAAAACAACGACGACTATTGCGGTCCCTGTATGAATCGTTGGTTCAACTGCGCTAGGAACGCGTCTATCTGAGTTTTCATTTGGACATGCATCTGAGCATGCATCTCTTCTTGATGAGCTTTGAGTTGGGCTTGGATATGAGCGTCTCGCTCCCTTTGCTTAGCCTGCATGTCAGTGATCGTCTTATGCATGTTCTCTAACGTCGCGTCCTTCCGCCTCTTCTTCTCGTCTCTGAAAGGATCTCTCGTTGTTAAAAATTAGTTGGCCACCGTACCCGAACATGCGCTCCTTCTTCGTAGCCTATAAAAAACAAAATACAAATAATTAGTAAGGTACTAATATGCAATAATACAAAATTAAATCGAAATATTACTTACCTGAGACTTTATCTCATATTGCGTCTCCAGCGGGAGGTCACCATCATCATGTGTCGACTGAGACGCCCGCACATTTTCCATCAGCTTTTTTAACGTCTCAACCACCTCACGAGCAAGCGGATCTTGAAGTTGTTCAAGATTCTTGTTCAGGTGGATGTTCTCCATAAGCTCAATGGGCGTCGGTTGTTGGCCAGTCTTACAGTACTGTTTACAGATAAAAAATAAAATTAGATAATATGTTGATTCATATATTTAATTTACTATATTAAAATTAATTCATACAAGCTCAGCCGTTCGAGTGACCGTACTCATGGCACCTGAGTTGGTAATCGACATCCTCCTACCATCTCTCTCTTTACACCGGTTCTGCTTGTTAGTCGTTGACTTTTGTTTAGTCCCCTCTTGTTCCCACTATATGATGAATTTCACCAAGCTTTCATCGGATATTCCAGTATGCTTCTTTCTAGGCGTGAAACAAGTCGTCTTCCACGCGTACACGTGGTTGTTGTAAACCCTGCTTGCTCTTGCCATGAACTTCTTCTTCATTCAAAAATTCATATTGGGGTCTTAGTTGAACTCTAGCTATAGGATTTAAAAATTTAATATTTTGTGAATTCAACTATCTATATAATTATAATTTATCACTTATCATTTATAATTATAATTTATAATTTAATATTAAAACTATCATTTATAATTATAATTTATACTTTAAACTAAAAATTTCAAAAAACTAAACCTTGATCAACAAAAACACAAAATTTCCAAAACCCTAAATCCTAAACATGCTAATTATTCATCAAACACCTAAAATAACTATTTTTTTTCTTTTTGATGAAATGTTAAAATGATATTGAAAGATATAAAAGTTATTTACAAAGAGTTTTTAGCAATGCTACAAGTAAATCTGGTAACAGTAAGAGGAGAGAGTCGTGCTTTTGTGTGGTAATAAGGCTGTCTCGTTAAAACTTGTCACTAGAAAACCCAATGGGACAAAACTAGTGACAAGAAAAAGAGTACATACCTTATAACCAGCAACGACTGAGATAAGGAGCAAGAGAGCTGTAGCCGAGATGAGTGGTAAACAGCACAGGGAGAGCCTAGCCAGCGAGTGAGCCCCAACGAGTAGCTAAGTCCCTATAACGAGAGGTGGAGTCATAATGCAAACTTGTGAGCGAGAGGAGATAACACGAGAGATGACCTGTTGGATTTGGTGAGTGTTGCGCGAGAGTTGTTCATGTGAGCGATTATTCCTTTCCCGCCAAATGTGGTAGATGGAAACTTGGAAAACAAGTTTCAGGAGGACACGGTCAAGAGGGGTAATGGACTGAAGCCACAATGCGTTGAGCGTGAGCCTTCAATCCGGGTTTTTGCGATGCCGGAGAATATGTGTGGCTAGCGGGATCCAAACAGTGAAGGAGAATGGAAAAGCAAAGAAAATATGATCCCGCATTTCATCTTGTTCTCCGCATAACGTGCATGCTTGGTGACGACCCCACGCTCGCATCCTAGCACCTGTGGATAACATGTCTATCACAAAAATCTAAGCAATAAACGCATAACGAGGAACATATTATGAAAACTAAATAGAAGAGAACCAAAGGACTAAAAGGGATGGCGTGCGTATCTGCTGCCAGGTGGAAGAGGATGAGAAAACATTCTTGTACTCGTCTTGACGGTGGCGCCAAAGTGGTGTGTATGCACCCGAGAGGGGGACCGGTCTGGGCAAGGAGATAATCTGGATCCGCAGAGCTCGATAATATGGATCCGCAGAGCTTGATAATCCAGATCCGCATAGCTCGATACATTGTGAAAAATAACCAAATTTTTCAATCCAATCATTTTAAATATCAAAAACACAAAATTTCCAAAACCCTAAACATAAAAAAACACAAATCCTAAACACATTTTATCCTAAATAAACTTTCCTAAACAACATTTCATCCTAAATCTTCTAACTTTTCTAAACTCTAAAAATCTAACATCCAAATACACCAAAAAAACCGTTCAAATCATTTGAAATCCTCACATAAATCTAAATATACTTCATAAAACTTATATATAACTTGGTTCGGCCATTGAACGGACTAAAATCAAATTTTTGGAGAGAAATTGTCGATTTAGGGTTTGTTCTTCGCGAGCAAATGGAAGAAAAAGAGTCTGATTTTTGTTAAAATACTCGAGAAACTGACAGACGGATCCGTTAGTAATCCATCAGTTTTCAAAAAAAAAAAAAACCGCATGTTCTAATTTTTTTAGTGTGAAATGCGCCAAAATTTATGGTTTACTAACGGATTACCGAAGGCCAACTTATGATCCGTCAGTAAATTGAAAATATGAGTTAGGGATTCATTTAGGGCTTATGGTTAAATTTAATCGATTATGATTACTAATTTAAAGGAATGATTAGAGATTCATTGACGTAAAGCATTGGTCATCTTACTCAATTTACAATTTATATATTGATGTTTGTAATTTAGAACTTTAGAGTTTAACATTTTATATCGTTACAAACACTTTCGGTTTCGAAAGATGATATGATATGATGTTTCGTAAAAAAATTTCGTATAATTTTGTAAAATTGTAAGTATGAAACATGAATCAATTCATGTATTATTTTGCTTGGTATGATCGTTTAATTTTTTAAAAAATTAAAATCATAAGTTTAGGGATTGAAATCCAAATATTAATTAATTGACGGAATACTAACGAATTCCATAAATCCGTCAGTATTCCGTTAGTAAATCTATATTTGGGTAATTGAATTTTATACTATGAAATGTGTAGAATTTGATACTTTGAAATGTTTAGAATTGTTTTTTTTAATTTAATATTTAGAAATGTTTAGAATTTGATTTTATAATTTGATATTTATAAATATCTTGAATTTGATATTTTAATTTGATATTTAGAAATGCTTAGCATTTGATTTTATAATTTGATATTTAGAAATGTTTAGAATTTTTATTTTTTGAAATTTTAAGAATTTGATTTTTTGAATTTAATAAGAATTTGAATTTTAGAATATGATTTTTTGAAATGTTTATAATATGATTTTTTGAAATGTTTACGAAATAATTTAAAGTGATTGCACTTGAAATTATAACTAAAATATAATATTATTAATTATAGCTAAATATTACAAAACTATAACAATTTACTCGAAAGACGATGAATAATCTGGTGAATCAGAATCCGTGTCATCTTCAAATTTTTCACCACTCATCGTTTACGTCATATATACTGACGTTAAAATCACCAAACATTGTGAAGTCCACCACAAGATTGACGTCCATAGAAGGTTGAATCTCAGCTAAAGAACCATTTCCTAATGGTTGTAGTGGTTCACGCTCTAAAACGCCTTCTATCATATGTCTAGGATTTACTTGCGTCACCGTTATCCAATAATCGTTCCTATTTCTTATGTGTGGGCACGTAGTATTTTATTGAATTCACTAAAAATCAAGATTATACCTCATCCGCTTGTGTGTCGAAAATGAAAGGATTATATTTTCCAAGTTTCCTAAGCTAATTTATCGAAGTCACGCCAAAATTGTCTACTTTGGCACATCTACCATCAGTTGGATCATACCAATCACACTTAAAGACAACACACCGCAAGTTCAACATTCATGGATATCGGACCTCCAATATCTCTCGAAGAATACGGTAGTACACAACATCTCTAGAATACGACGATATACCATGGTTTAAAGTCAATTGTTTCCCTATCTAAGACGTTAACTGTGAAGGCAAATCCCCTCGTGCACTACCTTGGGTAGGACGTAACAATATTGTTTGGTCCTCTTGTGAGATCGACCAACCATGTGAAAAATGTTCGACCATTAGATGTTTTCTCTAAAACCTATATACATATATAAATATTTATAAATGTTAATATTACAAAAAATCACTTCTAATTGTATTAAATCAAACACTTACAACAAATTGCAGCCATTCAATAAACTCTTCTTGTTTAAGAGCTTTTACTTCGTCTTCAGATTTATCTGAGAAATAACCACAAACAATACCTTGTATATCCTACAAAATTTTAAGAAACACAAGTTATATAAACTATATGTATAATCAAAAGTTGCAAAAATTTAATGTATTGATGTTTATCTTTCATATTCGAACATATCTTCTCAATTATTGAGGATATACTAAGTAGATATTTCCATTCCTCTTCTGTAATTCGGTGAGTCTTACCTTTTCCGCTAAGTAGTCCAATTTTTTGAAACATGCTTGGAACATAAGCCGGATAAATAGGATGTTCTCAACCATCGTTATGTCGAGTTGTTTTACGACTTTTGTCTGAACATCTCTTGGAAGTAATATTGTGCAAAATTTGCAGCTTCTTAATTGATGCTATGTGCCACAATAAAACCCTTGACTTTGCTAAAATTCAGACATTTTTCTTCAAATGGAACATGTACCTCTCAAATGGATACATCCATCGATATTGAACAGATTCACCTAGTGATGCTTCACGAGGAAGGTGAATCGTGAGATGTTCCATGACTTCAAAGAATGATGGTGGGAAAATATTCTCCAAGTCGCAAAGGATCATTGGTATATTTGCTTGTAAAGTGAGAATACCATCAACGGTAAGTGTCCTCTTGCTAAGATCACGAAAGAAAGCCCCAACCGCATGCAAAAAAAACATATAAGTACTCAATGATTGAAAGATATAAGTAAATTGTACACAAATGGCTAAATTAATAATTGCAATGGCTTCATGAGCATATTTTGGAAAGAGATGCTCAAATGCAAATGGAAGAAGGCGTTGCATCACTACATAACAATTGTGGCTCTTCATTCCAATGAATTTTCCTTCTCTGATATCAACACAATTCCTCATATTATATGTGTATTCATCGGGGAGTTTGACCCTATGAATAATCCAGTCAAAGAAATCATCATTTGCATTCTTAGGTAATCTAAATGCCGGAATTGGATAACTTCCATCGTCTGAAATGTGAAGCTCAATATGGAAATAAATGTTCAGCAAGTCTAATCCAGACTTCAAATTGTCTTTGGTCTTCCCTTGGACATTTAGCAATGTGTTCATTATGTCTTCAAAAATTCTTCTCAACATGCATAACATCTAGGTTATGCATCATCAAATGGTCTTTACAATAAGGTAAATCCCATAGTATGCTTTTATTGTGCCAGTTATCATGTTCTTCTGCAAACTCAACATTGACATGTCCATTCCCACCAACATTAGCATCAATGATCCTTTCAACACCAAAATATATCATTTGGTTAAATAGATTTGTGTCATCTAATTCAGATGGTGGATTTTCAACACATCTCTTCTTTATGAATAATATAGTATATCGACGATATGGATGATTTAAGGGAAAAAACCTTCGAAGACAATCAAATCAACATGTTTTCTTCTATTCGTCAGTTGGAATGAGTTAGTGTTATCGTTACAATATGTACATGCTAGTTTTCCATGTGTTGTCCATCCGGATAGCATTCCATACGCTGGATTTTCCAACTTCTCTGCCAAATGACAAAGGCAACTTAGCAAGTACAACCAATTCATTACTAGCTTCTCTAAAAATACTTTCCGAGACTTTACACTGCCTAACATTACCACCATCTCCATGAGGGTTCAATACACTTTGGGTCTGCTGTTGAGTTTCCAGCCATGCATTATCTTCTGTGCAGATCCTTAGATGATTAGTCAAACAAGAACTCCCATTAGATGTTTGACAACCCAACTCTTTAATACAATACAAACATATGCATCTGTCATTGTTATCCGTCAACCTAGAAAAATGTTCCCATACCCAAGATCTTGTGGAAACTGAATTTTTCTTCTATTTGTTTTTCTTTGGAAGAGAACTATCTTCACTCATATTTTTCCTTTTGTTTCCAGCTTCATCTTCTCTCCCATCATCATTTTTGTCAATATTGTTTTCATCATATGAAGAAGAATCCATCTGCATTGTTAATGAAATCAAAATTCTCATATACATTCTCATCAACAACAACATTAAAAGGCTCATATAAGTTACTCTCACTACATTCTTCAAACTTGTAAACACTTAAGAGAAACAACATTGACCCAAGTAATAATAAAACATCAAGAATCCTTCTAAAACCAGAGATAAAAAAAACCGAGATTAAAGCATAAACAAAGGATAAAACAGATAACAATCTTAAAGAAGATTTCTTGATTCTTGTTCCTTTAACACAAACGACTAAGTTAATCAAGAGCCATGTAAATCCCTGAATCAGAATCACTAAGGGTTTGTTTGCATTCTTTAATAAAACCCAAATCCCTAAAATCAAATCAAGAGACCCTATGATTTCGTTGAATACAGTAGAGATAATTCCAAGGTAAATGAATCGATGATTGTGTTTAGGAGATTCCTTGTGAAAGAAGCAAATACAAAGGCTAAAGAATGAGAGTGTGATACAGAAACATATCTGCAGAAATCAAAATTCTCATATACATACTAACAAAAAAAAATTCACTTCAGAGACACAAAACAAAGAGATTGGTTTCAAAGGAAGAATCAGATTGATATACATACCTTAGACTGAGAAGAAGTTCTTGAAAAAGAAGAAGGAGAAGAAGTTCTTCTTCATGATTTACAGAATTTAGAAGAATCCAGAGTTGTATATTAATGATTTAATTATTATAATTGATTGAAGAAACTAGAAGGTAAGAAACTCAATCGACAAATTGACAAAAAGAAATTAAATATTTTTGAGAATCACGAGCTAAAGAGAGAAGGGGAAAATGATAATAACGGCGAGACACTATAGAATTAATTAGGGTTAATTTTTTTCGGTTTACTTTGGTTAACCGAAATTTATTTGGTTCGGTTCGGTTTATTGCAAAAACCGAAAATTGTAAAAATAAAAATCCATTCGGATTTTCTTCTGTGTCTAGTTCGGTTTCGGATTTGATTTTTTGGTTCGGTTTCGGTTTGGATTTTCGGATTCGGTTTATTATGCCCAGCCCTACCGTCATTTATCCCGTCAGTGAGTCTGATCAGTTTTAATGATGCTTTCTTGTAGTGAACATACCAATGGTTGCGCTTAATCGATTAGGTAAATTCATCGGTGATAGAAGATACCATGTTTTGCATAATAGTAACTATTTACATTATGTTTTTATGACTTCTAAATCCTCAAAGTAGATTTGCATCTCTCCGTTAATTAATAAACTACTAGAAAACAATTAAAGATTATGCAAATTGCTCTTATAAAACAATCTAAACATTAGAGAAGATCATTTTTAGCTTTTAATAGATGTTTATATAAATCAATAGAAGATATTGTTAGTTGTCTTAGTGGTGTGATTTGGTTTTGATTTAGTTCGTTATTTACTATTGGTATAGTCGTATAGATAACAGATAATCAACAAATATATATATATATATATATATATATATATTTTTTAAACAAATGTAAATATTTAGGCAAAGGCTTAAAATTCATTATTACTACGAACCTCAAGATTAAATTGTATCTTGCTAATACAATATCAACAATTTTTTAAGTAGTTATATCATTAGTTTAAAAAATAAATAATATTTTGTAATGACTTTGAAGTTTGAATATAAACCTAATAAATTATGTTTTTTTATATATTTTAATAATGGATTTATTAAAGCCTCGTGGGTGAGATGTCTCGTAATTACTAATTTGCTTCTTCACGTCGTTATCAAATTTCCAACCGCAAAAGCAATAGTCTCTTCCGCCGATTCACACCCACATTTTATATAATTGTACATATATTTATGTACTTAAGTGGACAATGTATAGATCAGAACAGAAAATTAATTTAGAAATAAATATTACCCAACATAAATATTAGGATATTAGATATATATATATATATATATATAAATCTCTAGATATTATGATTTTTGTTAATCTTGTTAAACTATTGCTATCTTTCTACTTTGTAATATATTCAACACATCAATATACAATTTTACCTAAATTATTTTATAGTATCAAAGCAAACGATCTTCTAAACTTCTACCGCCGCCGCTGCCACTACACATAGCCGCCACCATTTCTTTTAACCATGACTGACGACGCTTCTTCTTCTACCGTGAATACTTCTTCACAACAACCTTCTCCTTATCTCCTAAACGCACCGGATAATCCCAGTGCCCTAATCTCTTCCGTCATTCTCAAAGAAGACAACTATCGAGAATGGGCAGTGGAGCTTCATAATTCTCTTCTAGCCAAACAAAAATTAGTTTTTATTGATGGTAGCATCATAAAACCTACTACTCAACCAGATTTGGCGAATTGGCAAGCACCCAATTCGATGATTATTGGTTGGATTCGCACCTCCATCGATCCAACAATTCGTTCTACCGTCTCTTTCTTATCTGATGCCTCTACTTTATGGGAAAGCCTCAAGTTGAGATTTTCGGTTGGAAACGGAGTACGTAAACAAGTACTCAAAGATGAAATCGTAGGGTGCAAACATGATGAACAATTTGTGCTTAACTACTTTGGTAGACTATCTAAGCTATGGGAAGAACTTGAGAATTATCGCACAAGTCGGGCATGTACTTGTGCAGCCGCATCCGATATTGCTAAAGAACGAGAGGATGATCGTGTTCATCAATTCTTGTTTGGACTTGATCAACCTCGCTTTTCTTCTATTCGCTTTACAATAACTGGTGAAGATCCATTACCATCTTTGACACAGGTATATTCACATGTTATTCGTGAAGAAGATAACATAAATATTGTTCAAAGCAAAGAAGTAATCAAAACAGATGCGATCGGCTTCTCTGTAAAAAAATATACACCTTCTGCAGCTGCTGTTTCTGGGACTAGATTCTGAGACAAGTCTTTTCTACTATGCACTCACTGCAAACGTGAAGGACATGAAGCAACCGAGTGTGTTCTTTTGCATGGTTAACCCGATACATGGCTTGAGCAGCAACAACAACGTAACACCTCTACCGGTGGGTCTCGTACACCGAATTCACATCCCGGACAGCGAGGTGGCTGACCACCAAAGGAACATAATCGAGGACGAGGTGCGAACAACGCACAAGCTGGATCTCCTCTCCTTGATTCAAATCAACTCTCTCAACAACTGCTTCAAGCTCAACAAGGCTCAACTACTGAAAAACTCGTTGGTAACATGAAATTTAGTGACGTTGTTATCGGTACCAGTGCTTCGCACCACATGACCGGCGATTCCAACCTTCTCTCTAATATTATTGATATCACACCGGTCCTGGTTATATTACCGGACGGTGGTCATTCTCGGGAAACAAAATCTAGAAAATTATTCTTAGATTCCAATTATGCTTTGAATAATGTTCTCTTTGTTCCCGATTTTACTTGCACTTTAATCTATGTCTCGCGATTATTAAAGCAAACTGGGTGTATCGCCATATTTACTGACACTTTATGTTTTATTCAGGACCGTTTCAAGATGATGCTGATTGGAGCGGGTGAGGAACGTGACGGGGTGTACTATTTTATGGGAATCAAGGCTGTATGGGTTAACAAGACTTCAGTGCGTCAACCTTCCACTGCATTGTTACATCGTAGATTAGGACATCCTTCTCCTATTGCGTTGGGTTTTGATAAAACTTATACGGTTTTTGATGATTTTAATAATAATAGAAAATAGCTTAAATACCATAGAAAAGTTTCATAATAGCTAGAATACCATACATCTTTCAAAAATTACTAGAGTACCTTCGAAATTCTTGTAAATTCTGATTCACTCCCTTGCTTAGTTTTCTCTTAATTTGGTTAATTTATAATAAACAAATCCACATCACTCAACTGTATTCCACATCATTAAACCGTATTCCACATCAATAAAATATACATTATACATATCAAATTTTTCACTCGCTCAACTATTTCAATCTTACTACAGAAAAAATGGTTTAGTGACCTAGTTCTCGCGCTCGTCGCCTTCTCCGAAATCGTCATCGTCTAAATCTTAATGTGAACCCTCCTCAAAATTTCGGGTAAGTTGCGATTGATTTCCTTTGATATATGTTGCGAATGAGTTTGATTTTGTTGTGGACGAGTTTGATTTATGCCGTGGATGAGTTTCATTTCTGTTACGACCGTGTTTGATTTACGTTGCGATTGAATTTGATTTAATTGCAGACCAGTTTTTTTGTTGTTGTGTCTGAGTTTCATTTTACATATAAATATACAAATCTTCTTAAATAAAAACAACAGTTTAGTTTCCCTACTTTTAATCATGGTCGTCTTCTCCGAAATCATCTTCGTCGAAGTCTTGTTCGCCCTCGTCATGTTCTCCTGTATGTTGCGAGTGATTTTGACATATAATGCGTAAGAGTTAGATTATTGTTAAGACTGAGTTTGATTTTTGATATGACTGAGTTTTATATTCTGATGTGACTGAGTTATTTTACATAGTAGCTGAGTTATATATCTTATGTTAAAAGACCTCAAATATTAAAAGGCCTGAGTTATTCTTACCTTGGAAAAATAGAAAGGGCTAAGTTATTCTTACCTCGGAAACATAGAAAACGCTGAGTTATTCTTACCTCCAAAATATCGAAAGGGATGAGTTATTCTTACCTCGGAACATAATAAAGGCTGAGTTATTCTGACCTATGTAACGTAACAAGAGCTGGGTATTTTTCTTTTCAAAATTATATTAGAAACGAAAGCCCATGGGCTCAATATTTATAGTCAAAAGTTTTTTGAGTAACTAAATTATTTCAAAAATAAACACTCGTACCCAATAGAAATTGGTGCATGCAAAGTATATTTATTAGTGCATTAAAACTTAATTTTAATAAAACTAAAATCCGCATTATATAAAAATAGATTCCCTAAAATATAGGGAAACTAGTTTTTAGCAGTTTTGTTTATTTATACTAAAAATAAAATCTATATTATATGGGATTTAAAAAAAACTGCCGAAAGCTTTTTTTCGTAATAGACATTGAATATTTAAAAAAAAAAAATGAAAACACTGTCGAAGTTTCTCATGATGGTATGGTTGATTTTGTTTTTCATCGCAGATGGGTTAATTGTATATATGGCTGATTTATAATTATCTTTTTATGATCAGATGTCTGCCTTTGAATATCAAACACAGGATTACCCTCCAAGACTGTTAAGGGTTTCTAAGCTTGAAAAATAATCGTTAAATCACAATGTCCGTTTGGGAGACATCCCGGATGTTAGAGAGAAAATAGGTACATCAATGTGGGAAGAGCTTAAGACGTTTCCTGTTGGAATCGTTGCCAAGCTAAGTGATAGCCTGATCGTGTGGTCTGCTAAGACAGTACATTATCTACTTTGTAGACAACTTCACGTGAATTAGATGGAGATTTGGAGTATCGTTCATGATCAACCTATCAGGTTTGGACTAAACGAATATGCTGAGACAACTAGGCTAAACAAAAACCCACTGCCAACGGAAAGTTTTAAACCTGAACCTGAGCAATACGAAGCCTTCTGGGATGAGTTGAATGTGCCGCGTGGGATGAGACACCATTAAGTGTCTGTCTGACATAGACTTATGAAAAGCGCAAATGGATGGGTATGTTATTATGAAAGCCATTGGTATTTATGCTCTGAATAGTAATTTTAGGATACCTTTTAAAACTGCAAAAATGGTATTCGACGATGATGCTATGATGGCATACCCATGGGGTCATGTTGCATTTGAATCTCTTGTTAATTCTATTAAGTTGTCGAGAGCGGATGGTAACTTATACACCCTCAATGGTTTAGTTCACGTGTTATTGGTTTGGGGGTATGAATATGTCACGTGCTTTCGGAGAGAATTATGGGAACATATTAATAAACGATGAGATTTCGCTTCTTCAATGGGCTGGCTGGAAGTCGTCAACATGCAAATTTAGATTCCGTCATCTCTTATGAGATCATAAATCATGGCAAGGTAATGTTTCAGACTGAGTTTTTTTATTCTGTGGTTGTGTTATATTAATACATTTTGTATCTCCTGTATTACTGTTGAGTTATCCAGGTATTATTTTCTTCTTGGTTGAGTCATGAGGTAGATAGTTTTTATTTACTTGATGACCAAGTGCCTTTTGAATTTTATATTAGCGGTTTTGGCAAGGTAATGTTTCAGACCGAGTTTCTAATAATTTGGTGGTTGTGTTATGTTGAGACGTTTTGTATCTTCTGTTCAACGACTGAGTTTTTATTCAGTTTTTATTATCTTGGTGACTGAGTTACGAGTTATTGGTAGCTAGTTTTTATTTTTAATCGTGGCAGACTTATGCACGTAAGTCAGCTAATTTCTCATAACTCAGCCAGCTTTTGTAAGTAAGTCATCACGAGCGGGTGACTTATGCCCGTAAGTCAGCTAATTTCTCTTAACTCAACGAGTTTCAGTAACTCAGCTGCAACGTAACCATAAGTCGTCTCATTAATACATGTCAGCGAATTCCTACGTGGCGAATGACATTCTTGTAAATACGTTTTTGTCACAACTTAATAGAAGGGTACGTTGGGCATTTAAAAAATGCAAGTAACAAAAAGAAGATTTGTATGATTCTATTTATTTGTACTAAAATGTATGGTAATTAAGTTATCTTCCCTTTTAATAAATGTGATATGTGTTACCGAGCAAAACAGACCCGTGATCGCTTTTATCTTAGTGACAATATTGCTTTCGACTACTTTTCTCTTATTTATGCTAATGTTTGGGGACCTTATCGTACACCCTCCTCTAGTGGTGCCCGTTATTTCCTCACCTTGGTCGATGACTTTTCCCGCTCTACTTGGACATTTTTGATGATGTGTAAATCGGAAGTAGCTGGTTTGGTTCAAAATTTGTGTGCGTTAGCGGAATATCAATTTGCTAAACCGGTTAAGATTTTCTGAAGTGATAACGGGATAGAGTTCATGTGTCTCTGTAATTATTTCCAAACTCACGGCATTCAACATCAAACATCATGTGCATATACTCCGCAACAAAATGGTCGAGTTGAGAGAAAGCATCGACATATTCTGAATGTTGCTCGGGCTTGTCTATTTCAAGCTCAACTACCTATCAAATTCTGGGGAGAAAGCATCTTAATTGCTACTCATCTCATTAACTGCACTCCCACTCGTCTTTTGAAAGGTCGCACACCTTATGAGCTACTCTTCGGACATCCTCCTCCATATGATGCTCTTCGCATGTTTGGTTGTTTGTGTTATGCGAATCACAGATCGCGTGACAATGATAAGTTTGGAGCTCGGAGTCGTAAATACATATTTTTCGGGTATCCTCATGGACAGAAGGGTTGGCGCTTATATGACTTAGAAAAACAACAATTCTTTGTTAGACGGGATGTTGTCTTTCACAAAGATATTTTCCCTTATTCTTTGGTTTCGACTACGGTTGTTACTCCACCTCTCAACGTTTCTTCTGACGAATGGTGGCTACCGGTTCTAGCTCCTCTTGTTCAACCCGTCGTGACTGAAGCGGTGCAAGTTCCACTGTCTTCTTCTACACCTCCGGTCGACGAGCCTGTTTCACCATCATCATCGGGACTTCCCGAAATACTTGGAAGAGGTCACCGCATCAAGCAGCCCTCCGCCTTACTTAAAGACTATGTTCGCCCTTTAGTACACCCGTCTACAACTCACGCTTCCTCTCTCCCATGCTCCGATCACGCTTTCTTCTCCTCACTCTTGGGTAATTTACTTTCTCGTATCGTTCCCTATATATTCTAACATCTCTATTTCTACAGCTTATAGTGCGTTTGTCTCCACTATTTTGGCACACACTGAGCCTCGTACGTACCGAGAAGCGGTTGGAGACAAGTTTTGGTGTGAGGATATGTTCCAAGAAATCAAGGCATTGAAATTTAATAAGACTTGGGATATCACGAACCTACCTCCGGGGAAGCGAGATATTGGTTGTAAGTGGGTATTCAAGCTTAAATACAACTCTGATGGTTCCCTTGAATGTCATAAAACTAGACTTGTCGTTCTCGGGAATCGTCAGAAAGAAGGCACCGACTTTAATGAAACATTTGCTCCGGTTGCGAAGATCTCTACCATTCGGTTGGTTCTTGGTATTACGGTAGCTAAACGGTGATGTGGAAACCCGTATTTTGACGAGGAATTTTTTTTTCGTTTTTGTATATATATTTC